>CAJPEX010002139.1:0-43728 GCA_905338405.1 Notodromas monacha
GATTTAAATCTCCGATCCCCTTTTTTTCCTTTAATTATTAGAAAGAGTTCACAACGACTGATCATCGTTGTTCCCTCATTCTTAAAATAGTTTTTGGATAACACACCCTTTCAACCCCTTTAAACTTTTTGAAATTGATTCACATCTAGGGGTTATATTTATCAATTATTGCTTCAGACATCAACTTTCAAAATTTTGGATTGAAAAATAAGTTTCTATTTGAGAAGAAAAAAATTTTGAATTTTTAAAAATAAGAAAAATCAATTCACTGAAACATCTATACTCATTTGATTGATTTGAAAATTTTTCCTTCAACAAATATGAACTTGTAGAAAAATTAAACATAAAGTGTTCCCAGACATTTTGGTGAAATGTCCCTAAATCAAGTTATTGTTCAGATGTTGGGTCAGATTTTTCAGAACTTCAAGTGTCCCCAAGTTTAATTGTCCAGATGTTGGGGTGCCTGCAGTTTTGGGTCTCACAACTCTCACTGCATAACCTTCATTGAACAAATGCCTCATGCATTGACATTGTCATTCGTAGTACAGTGATGCCTTGCCTAACAACCACAATTTGTTCCCACAAGGTGGTCATTAGGTGAAACAGTTGTAAGGCAGGTCACATTTTCCTTTAAGGATCAATTTAAAACCCATTAATTGGTTCTTGAGGAAAAAAATTCTGGCAGCATTAAAATGTGAAAATTTGCTTAAATCTTCAAAAAACTAAACACAGATCCCAAAAAACACTGCTATAGTTCATTCAAATGCATTTCCTTATTAAACTGCCTTGCTCTCTTTCAAAAATAACTTACAAAATCAATAGCAATTGTACTTCTTGCCTATGCGACATCTATGAGTGAAGCAGGAGTCAATTCTCTTGTTTAACTTTGCATAGATGTTGCTCTTGCATAAGGTACCTTGAGAAATTTTAGGCCTAAAATATCTCTAATTACAATTTCATTCCATTTTTCTCCCTTTCCCTCAGCAAAAAGGCTTGAGAAACAACCCTTTTTTTTAGAGGAAGAAATAACAGCATCAAATTATTTTTTCTTCTACATTTATTAGTTCAAGGGAGGGCCAGAAAATGTTTGCAATAGGCAGATCAGTCATTAGGCAAGGCACAAGTGTAGATGAATTCTTTTGTATGAAAGTACCTGTACAGCAGTACTGTTTTCATCCTACAAACGTAATTACATGAACTGTCAAACACTTATGCAGATGAACATAGATGGATTTCAAAGTAACATCAATTTATTTTCAGTGTAATAAAAATCATTTTCAAATGAAAGCCAAGGGACTTTGAATGCTCACTGATTAAACTCCAAAACCTAATAAAAAGAAGAATGCAGCGCTTCAGCAATTTAAAAAGTTTTCCAGAAAAAAATAGCATCTTTTCCTCTTGGAATATGATCTCCATTTTAGATGCAAGGGTTTCCGACCTTTAATCAAGCGGAAATATTTCAATAAATTTAAAAGTTTAAAAACTTTGTTTTCCTGTGAACTTTCATTTTCAGGCGTCTCCAGTTCACATCGCCGGATCTTTCAATTACTCTGACCAAGAACTTGATGAACAACTCGAAAAGGAACTTCCAAACGTACCAGTCAACTTCTGGAAGTCCTCCAAAATATCAGAAATGAACGAAAATGCCAGTTGTGCCCGTCTGCCTGATATTTTCGACTTGGCGCACGAAAACTCTGTATGGCAGAAACTGGAAACCGCAAGTGTGACATTTCACTTATATTCGGCTCACTTTGATATCCGAGCGATGTCCCCGAATGCGACAATTCGAATCTTGGGTTTTCTGAACAAATTCGATCCCAAAATCAACCTTTTCTGTCAAATATGGCTGCCCAAGACCAACAAGCCTCTGCTAGTGCCTGTGGTTGAATTTCGATACATGGCGGGTGACTTAGAGTCAAAGCAAAGTGACATCTATCCATATTCCGTGGAATGCCTGGTTCCAAGAAATGAGTCCCAGAAGGAAATTGAGCCTCCAATTGCTGTTTCAATTGTTGAAAATCAGTGCGATACAGCATCGAATCTCCTCAAAGTCACCTACAATCCTTTGGAGCATGGAAAAAAGCCAACCTTTGCAGTTTGTATAAAAAGGATGCATTTCATCAATGAAGACCCGTCCCTCAAGCTTATTGAACAATTAGAGCTGGTCCGTATCCTGGGGGCAGAAAAGGTGTTCCTCTACACAATAGATACGCAGCCAAACCCAAGGTTGCAGAACGTTTACAGGTTGGTTTCACTTTCCAAATTTTTTGTTTCCAACCACTGTTTCTTTTTTGACGGAGGAGACTGTTGCATGTAGGCATCTACATTTTCGAACGAATGAAAAACCCACACAAGCACGTTTCCTTCGATTAATGTTTCATTTGGAATACTGTACATTGTTTTCCCCAGAATAGCTAAATCTGATGGGAATTGAATTTGAGGCACAAAGGCACAATTGCCTGTTTCACAGCTACAAACTCGTACCTTTCACTTTTTTCATGGTAATTCTTTCAGGTTCTGACCATTTCTCTCAAATATGAATCAATCTCACATGCCTCAACTCACTCAGGCAGATTTTCAGCATAATCTTCAGAAATACACCTATGCTCATAGGTCAAGGTGCACAATTTTTCATCTCATTGTAATCTCTGTACACAGTGGGGAAAAATTGAACCAATTTTTTATTGAAATAGCTCAACATCAAATTCAGCTGCAACAATAAAAAAAATGCTAAATGAAAGCTTGTTCCATTTCATTTCAAATGGTTTACAATTTTATTGTTTTAAGTGACCCAGCATAGTTAGAAAGACTATTTAAATAAAAAAAAGTTCAAGAAAAAGTATAATCAGCAGGCAACTCCTTCCACTAAGCTACTGCTCTCCACATCTATTTTTAGGAACATTGGAACAAACTAGGTCACTATACAGTACTGCATAGTACTTTTCTAGGAATATTTTCTAGGAAAGTAACACTGGATAGAAATAAAGGGATTGTTCGAAAATAATCATCCACATGATTTTCTCATTTCTTTTATATTTTAATGGCAGGTATTACCAGAACCAAGGTTTTCTAGAAGTGGCAAAAGTGACAATTCCAGGACAACACCCAAATACCCCAATATTCCGTCATCAGTTTCTCTATGCAAGGGACAGCATTCGCTATATGTTGGAGATGATTCCTGCAAATGACTGTCTTTATAAGAGCTTCTACAGACATGACCTGCTAGCAATGATTGACCTGGATGAGGTCATCATCCCGGAAAATGGAATAAAATGGCGAGAAATGGTCAAGAGTGTCACCCAAGGAGAGCCTTACTCCTACTTGACATTTCGATTTGCTTATTATCCAATAAATTTCCCAAAACCGTCGGACTGGAACCCTGATGTGCCTAAATTCCTGATGAAGCTGAATACCGTTCACCGACTGCCATACAGCAAACCTTTGATAAACACTGTCAAGGCTTTCTACAATGCGTCAGTTGCTCTTAGTTGCAACTGTCATTTGGTCTACACTTGTCTGAATCCTCCATGCTTGAAACTTGATGTGCCAACCACCATTGCGTCTTCTCATCACTACAGAGCAGTTGCTGAAAATGAAATGCAAGGACATCAGGATGATTCAAAAAACAAAACCACTTCGGAAGATTTATCCTTGTGGGCCTTCAAAGATGAGCTTCTTCAGGCAGTAAATAGGACATTTTCAAGCCTTGATTTGGTCTGAATGTTTGCATCTTGACAATGTGTAATTTACGAGCTGTTTTCTTGTTCCTGTGACGCAATATGGTGTCCGATATACATTTCGGCCCAGTCGAGGAACATCATCATCTCCCCACGAACCACTTCCCAATAAGTTGCAAGGTGTCAGCTCAGCTGCCAGCAATAATCAAAATGTATGCAGTATTGAGGGAATAATTTTAAGAATCAAAATGTTGCATAACTCTTCGAAAATTCTCGAAGGCTTTGATTTATTGTGGTTTACTGAATAGCAATTAATTAAATTTGAAACTTTTCATTTAATATGAGAAATTCTGAACTTTACTTATTACATCGGGATATGCCCTAGTATATACGCCATCTCAAACCACAGCATGCAGAAATTTTGATTCATTCTTTGATTTTGTTGGATACTGAGAATTTGATTCAGGTTTTCAAATAATTCTTGAAACGGAAAAAAATGTATCCCAACATCCTAACAATATCTACACATTTCCAACATTTTCAGGAAAATAATAGTATGATTCAACTTTTCCTAAGTTTTCTATTGTATTCATGCTGCCAAAAATTAAACATAAAATCAGTTTATGTGTATTCAAGTTAATAGTAATAGCAAGTCTAATGTTGTGCTTATGATTTTTCTGACTTTTTCCATCATGTGTGCACACTTCGTGGGTGTGTTCTATAGCAAGACTTGTTGTTGGTTGCTTCTTGTGCTCCTTATTTTAATGCAAAAAGATCAGATTCTGGGTGGCTTTCTGTCTGCAAAGTTATTTTCTGTTTCTTGAAGTTGAATAAAAATATTTTATTCAACTTTTGTGGATTTCATTCCTAATTTTTGATAAAAAGGAGAACCATCTAAAATGGATCCAGTTGAGGTCTACCAGAAAACATGATTGGACATGCAGATGATCCAAGATAGGGACAAGGTCCAAACACCAAGCATAAATTACGCCTGCATCTCGTCAGGACTGCATTTTATGTAGTGTCCATTGTGGCAAATATATCAAGGACAATTCGCCTTTAAATTGTGGCCCTCGGTCACATCTGAGTTTCCTAGCCTTAATTCTGTAAAAGCTATTCACCACACACCCCATGCTCAGTATAACCAACTCATATGAAGCCAGGGAAAAATCTTCAACATTTCAAGTGAATTGTATCTTAAGATTCAGGAAGTTAAATTTTTTTTTGGTTGATTCTTGGAATGGTTCACAGCTGACGCACACTTTTCCAGACTTCAAATAGAGCGGGTAAAATGCTATGAGGAAATGTTTCTGATCTTCTTTGCGAAAAAAAGTATTTAAAAATACTCTACCTGAACATGACAAGATAGTCAAAGACGTTTATATTGATGAAATCACGGCACAATTTGGATGAACATTCATTATGAGTAACCTAAAAAGAAATTTATCTCTGAATGAAATTCTGTTCCTCATCATAAAACATGGAAAAAGCGCTTGTCTTAAAAACTGCAATATATCATATTATCAAGCATTTTAGCCCTTGTCATATTTCAGCAGATGTTCTTTGTATTTCATGCATGCATGCTATAAAAGCTGAAGTTTGAACAGAATTGTTTCCATCTGCTGTGGATTAAGGCGTCATTAGGTAAGCTTTGAAATGAACGCTGTCATTGTTGACCAATTGTCACGAGTCATGATGTGTTTATTTTTTCATATCCTCATTGTGTTTGCTTTGATTTATAACATCCCTGTTAGATTTGAATGAATGATAAACCGTTAAATACAGCCAACCCCCGATTTAGTGCCACCCATGGTTCCAGGACACTTTGTGACACTATAGGAGGGTGGCACTAAATCCAGGGCAATGCAAAAAATTGGAGGTTCAATTTAAGATGACTGCTGGATACAAGATTATGTAGTTAACATCAACATTAGGTCCCCATTCATGTTCCATAAGAACAGTATCCAAGTATAAAAATAAGTATGAGCTCCAACTGTTCTTATACTTATATCGCATATTCAAAATACATGACAATCATAATGTTGAACCTTTTTTGGCAAAATAACAGTGCTTTTAGAAATCATTGTTTTACTGCGTATGCATCAAAAGAAATGATTTAAAAATGAGGTTTTTGGGTAATTGATGAATAACCCATTTCAGGAATGAAAATGCTCTCCAATGTGGAGAAAATCCAATCACTGCCACACAATTAAATTAATGATGAAGTCTTTTGGGCCAATATTCAGCAATATGTGACCAAACCCTTGCAGGATATGAATAAAAGGGGCTGACCAAAAACCCCATGTTCCTTTAATCCTTTACATAATTCAAGAACACATTGCATTAGCTTTATATAGGGAGAAAGGTATGCTGGGATGATGCCAGCTCCAGCTTCTCAAATCCATCATTGCAATTTTTGCTTTCAGTGCATGGAGACCAGTTTGGTTTGCATGGAGAGCACTTTAAAATGGCATGTGAAACACCAGCATATATATAAAAAAAATGCATGGTGAAGGGAAATTTATGTCCAACCTCAAGATCCATATTGAAGAAATAAACTTGTCAGAATCCTACCTCAAAAGACACACTTATCTGAAGTTTACAAGTTTCTATTTGTCCTTCTTATTGAGCAATTTTTAAGCTATAATGGCGAGCCTTCCAAAACATTGTGCATCCTTCCTTGCGATATGAGGTGTTGGCATTTCTTACCAGTCATCTTCAAGTGCCAATTGGTTGTCAACCAGATTGACATGTCCAGGTTTGTGCAAGTGTTTTCCTGTGATTTTTTGGATGTCAATAAGTTAGGTTTTTTCAGTTTCTTTTTCTAAAGACAAGTTTTCCATTCCAGGTCTTCCTTAATAAACTATAGTTTTGGTTCAGCAGTTTTTCATGCAAATATATGGGTTTCTTTTTTAGGATATTTGTTCAAGCAAAAAGTGGAAGAAAAAATATTGTTGGAGGTATGGTTGCAAAAATTGAGGTCGGTTATGCATGAATTTGATTTGGTTGTTGGGTTTTAATTGATTGCACCATCTTGTGTAGATGTGGTACTTGGTTGTAGTTGTCCTAGGGTTGTTTGGGATGGCAGCAGGTTGTTGTATTCCAGAGTTGTTTGAGTTTATATGCAACAATAAATGTGCTGACAATGTGGCATTGGCTCTGGAGTATGTCAAGAAGGTGGTATTTGTTGGTACAGATATGTATCTTGATTGTGTAAGATTGAGGCAGTTGAAGGTGAGAGGAGAAGAGTGACAATGTGAATTCATTGTTCCTCTTGTCTTCTTATAGCAGGTGCGTCTGCAACAGCCAGTTGCTGGAAGATGGAATGGAACTTGTGGTGATGCCATGGGCATGGTGTCTCTTGGGTATCAGCAGTACTGAGCTGCCACTGATGAAGTCATCCATGGACACTGTGTTGCAGGTTAAACAGGTGACAATGTTGACGACAGAGCCCAGCAAATAATCAGCCATTTTCCATCCAGGCATACAGACACAGGCGCAAATCACCCATATTTCATGGGTGGGTGGCTGGCTACGGGTGGTTTTTTTGAAAATGGCTGATTTTTCATCAGCCGTTTTCCTGCCAGGCGTAAGAGACACAGGCACACAATACCCATAAATCACCCATTTTTCATGGATGGTTGGATACTGGTAATTTTCAGAATTTTTTTTCAGAATTGTTGAATGTGTTGGGGGAAATTTTCCAGGACTGGCACTGAGAAATGGCGCAGCTCCATTCTACATTTTTATAGTGTATATTTTTGAACTGCAGTAATTGTGGATTTAAAATTGCGCACTTGAAATCCATCAGGAAGGAAAATTTTGAGAATATTCTGTTTATTATGATCATTGTAATGGAAAATACTGTATAACCACAAACAAGGGTTATGTGTTCTGAAATTTTATTACGAAAATGAAAAATGCATGTAGTATCATGCCCACGGTATTACTTCAGTCAAATCTATAAGACAATTTGAGACAGTGAATGCAAGACAGGGACCACTTGATGAGACAGCAAAATATTCAGACAGAGAGTATTCAACATGGGAACATTCTCTGAGACAAAGATTGCTCAAGACAGGAATATTTTTGATACTTGGATATTACCCTCATAATGCTTTTGTTTTCAAAATATGAATACAGCAGGGTATACATACTGTATTTGGAAACTTTGTCCCTTGGGTATTTTTTGCCCTGCCTTGAATTGATCCCTGTCTCAAAATTATGTCCAGTCTGAAATTGGCCCTCTGCCTTGAATTTTGGCCCAGCCTCAAATTGTCTGCATCCCATTTCTGTCAACCATGACTTCTTTAAATGTCATTGTGACAAATAATTTGTTATAAAGGGGATAATTCAATACAAAGGAATTTAACCTGTTCAGTGTGCAGTAATAATGTATTATGCTACTGTGTATTCAATCTCAGCCATGATGCTGCTCAAGGGAGAGCAGAGAAGTGAGGCTGAACTGGAAGAGGTGGCTGACAGGACCTGCAAGAATTTTGGCTGTTGCGAGCAGAATCTCCGTGGCGTCATCCGGATGTCCGTTGTTATCAAAGCTATTTGGAGTAATCCAACTTTTCGAAAAATATTCATTGTTTAATTACCTGCCAAACCACTGCATGAAATTAAACAGCATTTTCAAATGCAACCTGTGATCCTGATGAATTTTGTTTTTCCTGGGTGAACACTTTTTTTGGTCCTTCACAGCAGGTATGCTATATAGTTCAGTTTTATCCCCAAACTCTTTGGACCCACAGTCCAAAAAATTTCAAAAATAATTGGACATATTACAAAACTTGCATACAATGTTTGCAACTGTTGTGCTTAGCTTTTAAGTTTATCATTATTTACTTTTTAAATTTTCCAACAGCAGGTTTCTGTACCCAAGTGGGGAAATTGGTGCACACTGGGGATTTGTTTGTAATTCTACACAGTGACCCTGCTGTGCACCTGACCTGTACCAAAGTTTTTCTGTTGCACATGCATATCCCCAATGTGCACCAATTGTGTGTTCACACCAGGATTACTCAGGGTCACATTTGTAAACAAATAAGTCCCACCAAGGTTACAGTTAGTACATTTGTNACCAGGATTACTCAGGGTCACATTTGTAAACAAATAAGTCCCACCAAGGTTACAGTTAGTACATTTGTGTGATCCTCCTGTTATTTCACATTTGTGCACCAAGTGTAACCCTGGAATGGTAGAAAAATTTCCTCCACAGAAGTGCACACTTGTAACCCCAGAATATCCCATATGCACCAGTAGTGACCCTGGTGTGCACCTACTGTGGGGTCACAGCAAAAATAGCTCCCCACTCTGGTATAAAAGCATCCCTCAGATTTATGAACTATACTCAGAGGCATGAACACAATTATAAGACTGGAAACAGACAAAACTATACAGCAAGGGATCCTGAGGGTTCCTCAAAAAACCAGAAGAGGTCACCACTATCCTGCTCATAGAGAATTTCTTTAATTTCTGAAGAAGCATGTAATTCACAGGAGGATACCAATGAACAAGGATTACATTTCTGTTTGTTCAGTGAATTATTCTAAAAATGTCAGCCAGTTTTAATTTTTCCTTCTATACAGGAGGGAATAATTGCTGTGAGAACAACAAGGATCAAAAAAGTATACAGTACTTTAGTAAGACTTTAGTCAACTCACTGTCTAGTTCACCACAGAGATCAGATAATCCTGCAGGATAAGAAACACACTACTAGACATTTGAACACAGATTGTAATTCAGTCGGGTAGCAAGTTCGTCACAATCTATTTACACTGGTCCTTTCCAAACGGAGGTCAATGATCAAATGAGGCTGCGCGGGACCTCTTAGTCAACGGTTGCGCGCGACGCTCGTCAAGTGGGTCCTGATTGGGTGATATCAAACAAAGGTATAAAATGATTGAATACGCGATGGCTTCCTGTCACGCGGGACAGTATGGCCAACGGTGGCGGTTACTCTCGCCCCTTTGAAAAAGAAGATGCCGACGGCGGCAAAAAAAATCGGGGGGCGGAGGCCACTGGTTTTGGAAGCGCGCGGGCCATCATCAGCGTTGTTGTGGTTGTTGTTGGCCTCCGGGTAGGTTGGGGTCTTGATCCTGTGGGTCTGGGTAGCTGTTACTCCTCGTCGGTGATTGGGCCCTGGCCATTGAGTCCGGTGGCCAGGTTTGCCCGTTTGGGCTTGACGTCTGTCTCCTCTTTGGTGGTTGTAGAGCTGTCAGAGGACTCGGACAAGCTGGACAATGATGAGGTGGTTGATGGGATCTGGCGGCGTTTTTGCTGGTTGAAATAGTTGGCCCTAGCGTTGGAGTCCGCGGCGTCATCTCTGGCAGGTTCAACTCCTTGCTCAATACTGGCGATGGGGCACTGCTCTGTAGGTGGCGTGGTGGGCTCTGGCTGTGGCGGTGTGGACTGTCGTCTGGGGAATGGTGAGTCGGACTGTTGCTGGATGTACTTGGTGAAGTCTGGCTCTGATTTGATGTCATTGCTGCAGAATGGTGGCCTGATTTGGGCCGGTGGTGCCGGCGAGTGGCGGTTGCCCCAGTCTTGTCATCCAATTTGGTAGCTAGCCAGAATCCTGGGTGGGGAGTCTTGTTGTTGGTATCCTGTAATGGAGGAGAAGTTGGAGAATTAGGTACGGGTCATAGATTGGTTGGGCACTTTGGAGCTGGAAAAGAAGGGGGGGAGTAGGGCTGCATTTCCCAGGCATTCGCGCATTGTGGTCCCTGCAGAGTGTTGATGCCATATCTGGCTTTCCCAAGTGGGGCCAGTACTTTGAAGGGTCCGAATTGTTTGGGGAGAAAATGTCTGGTGGCAGCATGCCGTTTGGTTGTTTTGAGGCGTGGTCTAAGTACTACCATTTGCCTTTTCCATTTTCCGCCTAATGCGGCAAACAACCGGACTACGCACATCGCCCGAACCACAAAACGCGTCTACCACGGGTTAAAAACGTCGACCAACGACTACAGGGACAGGCCACGGAACTTAAATTACAGGGTGAGCGTGGGAATCGGTTTTTGGTGCCACAGTTCAATGGGGGGGTAGCCCTGTTGCAGCATGTGGAGTCTGGTTATATGCCAGGGTTGCCTCGTGGAGTACCGTGTCCCATGAAGTCGGGTCAGGTGCCGTTTTTGCCAGGATTGTTGTCAATGACTTAATGGCTCGTTTGCATGCCCCGTTCCCTTCCGGATGGTATGGCTGCACTACATGCGATTTGATTTGATTGGCTCTGATGAATCTCTGAAAGGCCGCTGAACTGAAAACTGCCACCCCGTCCAAGTGTATGATCTCAAAGGAGCCTAGCTGGGCAAATACGTCCGCTAGAAAGGAGCAGAGGGCGTTCGCCATTGCTTGTTTGATTGGCTGGGCCACCACTCGACGTGAGTAGTAGTAGACGGCCACCAGTGCATACCGCTGTCCCTGCTGGGATGGCGGGAATGGTCCTTAGAAGTTGATTTCAGTCGGTCGTGTTTTTTGGCTGGGGAACTGGCTTGGATTGTGCGCTGATCCGTGATGTGGCTGGGTTGAATGTAAAACATTTTTCACAGCTTGTCACGTGATGGAAGACATTGGCCCTGAGTGTGGGCGAGGTGTAGCAGTTGCGCAGTTGGTTGAATGTTTTTTTCCAATTGGGGTGCCCCATTTCCTTGTGGTATTCTTGTATCAATTGCGTTTGCATTTGTGGATCTGGCACTTCCTTCAGTTGTATTGAATTGAGTTGGATCCTGCTGAGTCCATCCGGGCCCGTTAGAGTTTTCCCTGGGCAATGGATGAGGGTGTATTGAAAATATTCCAACTTCAGTTTGAAGCTGATGAGCTTGGCATCAGACAGGTCGCCCAGTAGTGCCTTGTGGTCTGTAATTATTTTGAATGGTCAATGTTTGACGTAGTGTCTAAATTTTTTGGTCGTGGCCCAAACGGCTGCCAAAAGCTCTTGTTGTGTATTTGAGTATTGTGTTTCTGCAGGGGTCAGTACTCGACTGGCGTACTCCATGATGTGCGGCTGGGCCTGGTCGTCCATCTGCACTAGGATGGCCCTGATGGTGGTTGCGGATGCATCGCAGTGGATCTCCATATCCCATGATGGTTCAAATTGTTCCAATTGGGCTGCTTGCGCTATTGCGGTTTTGAGGCTCTCAAAGGCCATTTCTGCGTCCAGAGTCCATTGTAGGGCTGTTGAGGGTTTTACCGGAATCATGTTCCGCAGTACTTTTTCCAGATTGGCAAAGTTGGTTGGGACGTGTGCTTGTAGATAAGTAGCGAGTCCCAGAAACCTCTGCATCTGTCTTGTTGTAGCAGGCTTTGGGAAGGCTTCTACCACTTGCAGGTGTTCATCTGCTGGGCGTGTGCCTGTCTTGTCCACAAGGTGCCCAAGGAATTTTATTGATTTGGCTAATAATTGCGACTTTTTGGTGTCAATGGATGCGCCTGCTTGAGTGAGCGTGTCCATGACTTGCGTGAGGTTATCCACCACATTTTCGAAAGTTGTTCCAAAGACAATAACGTCGTCAATGTAGACAAAACATTTTGTGTATAGGTGTGGCCGGAGTATTGTCCCCATTGTCCTTTGAAAGATTGCCGGTCCTGTTTTGAGCCCGTAGGGCAAGACGGTATACTGCATCTGCCCTGTGGGCGTTGAGAAGGCTGTCTTGTGGCGATCGCCGTGCGCTAGCGGGATATGATGGTAGCCCGCATGTAAATTGAGACAGCAGAAGTATGCATTCTGTCTGCCAAGGGCATCCAAGATGTCCTGTATTACAGGCATTGGGTAATTATTGGTCAGTAGCACTTTATTGATCTCGCGGTAATCTTTGACAATGCGCCAGCGTTTGATTGCTGGAGCATTTGGATTGTCGCTTTATTTACAATCCTTACGGCCGTTTAACTGGCAACTAACCCGACCAAGATGATAGGGACGCGCCTACATCAAAACTTGCTAAAACAATTCACGGCCATTAAATAGACCACTATCCACCTAGGATGCCCCCCGTTCCTAGTCCTGCCCATTTGTTGGCAGCGATGCTACATGTTGTGGGAATAACCCATGCTTTCAGCTCCATTGAAATATGTTGGCCGCATATTTCCCTAGCAGTCGGGTTACTATGGACCATTCTTCTTCGGATCCGTGGACAAAGGTAATTCCCTTGCCAACCGAGGCGTGGGGTATCTTGTTTGTCGGTTTTATTTTTTGGAAGCCGGAGAAAATGCGTTGCCCGTTGAGGGTGACGCAGAAGGGGAGATCTTTCAGCGTATCTAGTCCAAGAATTACAGGGTAACGCGCGGTCAAAAGAAGGAAGAAAGAGCCGTTGTAGGTTGCCGTGCCAAGTATGAATGATGTCCTCACTGAATGGCTGATGTGCGTAGACACATGGAGGATCGCGGCGGAGATCTTGGCTGTGAAAACTTGAAGCACTTGAAACAGAGCGCCCGGTCGGGCCTGGGAAGATGTCAACTAGAAAGCCCTGAATCAACGGATCCACAGACTATTCTTTTGGGTGTTTTGGGCTATTCACTGATTTAACTTTACCCGAAGTGCTTTCGACGCCAAGAACCGTACGCGGGCGTAAAATGTTAGGAATGCCGGCAAATTGACCGTTGATTGGGCTGGTTCTACTATCCCTGCGCGGATGTAGTTTTGAACGATTTTGTTAAGTGCCGGTAATTTATCTGGTGATAGGTGGATCCTACGGGGGGTTCCTAGTCCTGCCCATTTGTTGGCAGCGATGCTACATGTTGTGGGAATAACCCATGCTTTCAGCTCCATTGAAATATGTTGGCCGCATATTTCCCAAGCAGTCGGGTTACTATGGACCGTTCTTCTTTGGATCCGTGGACAAAGGTAATTCCCTTGCCAACCGAGGCGTGGGGTATCTTGTTTGTCGGTTTTATTTTTTGGAAGCCGGAGAAAATGTGTTGCCCGTTGAGGGTGACGCAGAAGGGGAGATCTTTCAGCGTATCTAGTCCAAGAATTACAGGGTAACGCGCGGTCGAAAGAAGGAAGAAAGAGGCGTTGTAGGTTGCCGTGCCAAGTATGAATGATGTACTCACTGAATGGCTGATGTGCGTAGACACATGGAGGATCGCGGCGGAGATCTTGGCTTTTGTAGGGTGGGGTGTGAGTCCCACTTCTTCGGCAACATCCGTTGCCATGAAAGATTTGGTGGCCCCCGTATCAATGAGGGCGGTGATGCAATGTCCTTTGATGTTGATGATCATTGTAAGGCTGTCATCTTTGGGTGTCGGGATTGAGCAGAGGACAGCCGTCACTGCCCGATCTTCTCGTTTCCCTGCTTTGGGCATGCCGCCGCCGTATGGCCTGTACGACCACATTGGACACATTTATTGGGCTGCACTGTTTGTTGGCCCTGCGATGAGGTCACCTGATTGGCCGGATTATTGCAACACTCAGCGGTTGAGTGGGCCAGCATTCTTCCTGGGTGGTAGCTGCATTGTTGTAAGGTTCGACTCAGGGAGGCGTTCCCAGGTGTCGCGGAGTTCAGGACTGTGCTTCATCTGTCACAGCCTGGATTCTGGCAGCTGTCCATCCCTGAGTGACATGAAGTCTGTCAAATTGTGTGTTAGACTGTTCTCTATATTTACTTCTCATTAACCTTGCAAAGGAGTTCAGGACTGTGCTTCATCTGTCACAGCCTGGATTCTGGCAGCTGTCCATCCCTGAGTGACATGAAGTCTGTCAAATTGTGTGTTAGACTGTTCTCTATATTTACTTCTCATTAACCTTGCAAAAATCACAGCTTATTGTGGTTTTGGAATTATTTTCAGGTGAACTGAAAATGGAGAATCATTTGAAACATTTACTTCTAGTTTTTTGTTTTTCAATAATTCTATAGGTAATTCTATTTTCTGACAAACAGAATTCAGGAATCAGCCAAGGTGCATAAAACCTACAATACTAAAATTATTCTGGTTTTGAAAAGCATTTTGAATTTAATATTTTTGAAATTTTTTTAAATTTTCCAACTTTGAATATTTTCCACAAACAAAAGCTAGAGTAATGTAAATTTCATTTGACTGCACATCCAAATTCAGCAGAGCTGCGCCATATAGAGAACAGAGCTAAAAACAGTGCACACCATTTACACAGCTGTATAAATGGCACTCGCCATTTATACAGCATATGGGCCACTAGATAAATGCTGTAAAAATGGTGCACTCCATTTTAAAATGCTGTAAAATGGCGTGCGCCATTTATACAGCATATGGGCCACTAGATAAATGCTGTAAAATGGCGCGCGCCATTTATACAGCATATGGGACACTAGATAAATGCTGTAAAAATGGCGCATGCCATTTTTAAATGCTGTAAAATGCTGTAAAATGGCGTGCGCCATTTTTACAGCTGAATAAATGGCGCGCGCCATTTATACAGCATATGGGCCACTAGAGAAATGCTGTAAAAATGGCGCATGCAATTTATACAGCTGTATAAATGGCGCACGCTGTTTTCAGCTCTGTTCTCTATGTGGCGCAGCTCTATTGAATTTGGATGTGCAGTATAAATAGTACAGCTGTACAAATAGTGCAAGCCGTTTTTCAGCATTTATCTATAGTGGCCCATGTGCTGCATAAATGGCGCACGCCATTTTTACAGCATTTATCTAGTGTCCAAGGTGCATGAAGCAAAGGTGCATAAAACCTCCATCAAAGCTGATCATGGTTTTGAAAAGTGTTTTAAATGTAATAATTTTGAAATTTTTTTTCAATTTTCTAACTGAATATTTTTTACAAAACAAAAGCTGAAGTAATGCAAATTTCATTTGACTGCACATCCAAATTCAGCAGAGCTGCGCCATATAGAGAACAGAGCTGCGCCATTTCTCTATTATATATACAGAGAACAGCGCTGCTCTGTTCTCTATATGGCACAGCTCTGTATATGAGAACAGCACAGCTCTGTTCTCTATATATGGCGCAGCTCTGTATTTGAGAACAGCGCATCTCTGTTTACTATATGGTGCACCATAGCAGTCATGGAAAATTTCCCCCAACACATTCACCAATTCTGAAAATCACCCATATCCGCCCAACCATGAAAAACGGGTGTATTACGGGTGTTTTGCGCCTGTGTCTCTTACGCCTGGAAGGAAAACAGCTGAGGAAAGATCACCCGTTTTTGAAAAAATCACCCATATCCACCCACCCATGAAAAACAGGTGTTTGACGGGTGATTTTTGCCTGGGTCTTTGCGCCTGGAAGGAAAACAGCTGAGGAAAGATCACCCGTTTTTGAAAAAATCACCCATATCCACCCACCCATGAAAAACCGGTGTTTGATGGGTGATTTTTGCCTGGGTCTTTGCACCTGGCTGGAATATGGCTGATTATTTGCTGGGACATTTGAACACAGATTGTAATTCAGTGGGGTAGGGAGTTTGTCACAATCTATTTACACTGGTCCTTTCCAAACAGAGGTCGATGATTGAATGAGGCTGTGCAGGACCTCTTAGTCAATGGTTGCGCGCGACAGCATCAAGTGGGCCCTGATTGGGCAATATCAAACAAAGGTATAAAAGGATGGAATACGCCATAGCTTCCTGTCACGCGGGACAGTATGGCCGATGGTGGTGGTTACTCTTTGATAACATTTCAGAAAGCCATGAAGAAAGTAGAAATGGCTGCTGTGGCATCATGCTGGATCGGATTTTGACGGGGATGGATTCCAAAAAAATCGAATCTGCCCAGTTGGCGAAAAAGCTTAACACTCAAAAGAAGAAGGGCGTTTGAGCATGTCAGCACAGAGCGGGAAAACATACAGTATGTGTGAAGCTAAACGTCTTCGCAAACGGAAGGAAGCAACAAAAAAACCATCAAAATAGTGGTGAACCCTGAGGAAGATGGGTGCTCCATGTTGCCAGGAAAGAATCTAATTATGATGAAGATGCGGGTGAATCCGGATCAGAAGGAAGCAGCAACATTGCAACAGGGATGAAGAGGATAAGAAGATGCGAGTTGTATGATCGTGTTGCATTCCTGATATATTGAGTTATTGAGGCATATTTCGGGGAAAAAACGCTCCTTTGTTTTGAAAATGTGTTCACTGTATCATCGATGGTTTTTTATATTTTTTTAAAATATCCAGGATGCGACGTCACAATTTTCGACGAAGTTCTCTGATCACGCCTGATGGGAAGATTTCGTTTCTTTCAGAAAGCCTTGAATTTCTCGCCTTGTGCTGCACACAGGCCTTGCGTCGTACTGTTGAAGGGCATCGAAATGATTCACGCGAAGAAAAACCATGATCGACCGTGAAAGTCACATGGCATCAGTCAAGGAAATTTGTTTTGCAGCTTTTAACGGTTGTCTTTTTTTCAGGTGGGCCGCGAAGGTCGAGACAAGTTTGGTAAACATGTTTCAACCAATGAACGTCCGACAGCGTCGACTTCGAACGTGGAAAAGTTGAAGAATAAACCATTTATGAATTATGATGGTTCGACAGAAGCATAATAAGTCGAAGCAAACCTCTTATCTTTCCAAGAACGAAAGCAGGTAAATCGATCATCTCCTGAATGCTTTTTTTTTTTTTTTGAATATTTTCTTCGAAATCTGGAGGCGTGAGGATTAATTTTTTTCCAACGATATGTGAAATATATTGTTTTTTTTTGCTCAATTTGCATGGGATGAAACAGCTTTTTCCTCGCTTATACGCAGATCATGTTGAGGAATGCATTTTTGAGGCAGAAGCGGATGATTGTGAAATGAAGAAGCCGGGTGTTGTGTTGGAATAGTGGTCGTTGAATAATGTATCGATTTCTTTTACCGTTCGTTGGGATTCCCTTCCTTTCCTAGTACATGTTTCATCTTTCTCTTCACGGAACTTTTATTATCCATGATATCGGTGTGAGTATGACAATGAACGTGTTCAGTAATGTATCGAATCAAATGAACTCCTGGTTGGGCGGCGTGGGGAATTTGATCAAGAAGGAAAAGCCCTGAGGATTCCCCAGTACAACCGGAAACGGAAGAAAAGCACATCAAGGGAAAATACCATGGCGAGAATGAGACCCAGAGTCAGACGTGTGCAATGAGCAGGAAGGGTTCTGTTGACGACCGGAATGACGATCACTCAGGGAGCGTTTCTCCCTGTTTGATTTTCTCTGTGCAGTACTGCTTTCATTTGCTTTGTTTCAAAGCTTTTCTCCCCCTGGGTCAGGCAAAGGTTCAGGGCTACTGTTGTCAGTAATTGTTCGCGGCTTTTGTTTATTTTTTCTTCGGAATGATGGTAGCCATGATGAGTCATGTGGGGAGATTTTATGTTAATCGCTGAGGTCGATTATTTTCTTGTGAGCTCTTTTAAATTATGAAAAAAGCAAACGAGAGCTGAAAAAATTACACTCGAAATGCTACACCCAAACTTTCAAGAAACTGTCACGCGATTAATTATTCAAATCAACGCAGGTTCAAATAAAATATGGCTGAAGGCACACAGAAAAAAATTGACAATGAATGCAGAGTGTTTGATGAAGAAAGGAAAACAAAATATGCCTTCACGATCCTCACTGGCAAAAGGCTTTGCTTTGTTTGTCATGCCAATTTTCAGATTTCAGAGGAATACATTCTCTGCTGCTGGCATTTTGAGTCCAAACACAAAGGCTCAAGTCAGCTAAATTACTGCAAGAAGAAACTGAAATTTGAAAGCTTGCTGAAAAGAATGAAGGGATTTTGTGATCCATAACTTGGGGAAACTAGCATTGGCTCGCTCCCCTGCCTGTGCCACCCTCTCCCTCTTTCCCTTTCCTTCTCTTGTTGCTTCACAGGCCCAAGCTGGATGTAATGTGCCTTTGCTTTAAAGTCAGTGAGCTGTACAGCCCTCTGTCTTTTGGCCTGTGTTCCCTTCTTTTGTTTTTTGTTTTGATCAGCCAGCAAGTTCAACAACCTGCTGCCAGCCAATTGTATTCACTTTGAACTTAAATGTCACTATCTGATTGGTTACCTTTACCCAACTGCCTCCCAAAATCAGTTTCAGCAGAATGCAGAAAAATAAAATTCACAGTTTCTGGTAGGTTGTTGTGATTATGAACTTGTCCTAAAGATTTGTCTGGATGGTAGTGCAGTCTAGGAATGAGGTACTGAGATAACAGGAAAGTACAAAGATGTTTGGCTTGAAATGGCATGAAGACATCAGTTTGGCATTCATTTGCCAACAGGTCAATTTGCTTTGGCTAATCTTCAAAATGATTCTAAAAAGTTGTGAAATTCTACAATCTTCAGTGTCCAAACACAGGATCTAATCATTAATCAATAAAATAGCACTTTCAACAGAAATGAGTTGACAGAAAAAAGGGGAAAAACACTTATTCTTTTTTTCATGCCAATCATTTGACAGACAATCATTTCATAAAACCTTCAACAGGTTTCATTCAGAAACCATCGGATGTTGGACATATTTGATGGAATGTCAGATGTGTGTAATATTGAAATCTTAAAAGTGTCAATTCTTGTATTCAAAAATTTGTTGGAGTCACATAAAAATGTCAGAGGAAAGGTTCCTAAAAATCAGTTCACGTATACAAATATCATGCAATTCAGATTTTTTTAAATTGAAAAGTTTGTGGCGAGCTCTTAAAAAAAAGCTCCCATAACATGGTTAAGCTATACAAGCAGGTTTCTCATAAACATGATATTGTATAACCCTGAATTTTTTTACAAAACAAATATCATAAAACAAACCTGAAATTAATGAAGATACCACAAGAGGTAGATTCATCAGCTCCAGGAGCCTCATGAAAATCTCTTCTTACTTTTGCAATAGACACAATTTTCAACCAAAATGGAGACTTGTTTGTCTTGAAGGTTTAAAACATTTTCCTTCTGATTTCAAAGAATACAAAAATTAAGTTGAGAAGATTTTTTTTACAAATATCTTTTTGCTATCCCTTTCACCCAGAGAGATTATAGTGTTTCAGAGAGGAGCAACTCAAACAAAGTTTTGTAGTGAAGTCCAATGATAGAAGCCTTTTTTCAGAATCAGGAACACCTGCATTTATCCCTTCTGTGGCAAAGTCAGACTTTTTTGCAGATTTGGGGTGCACTCAAGAATGGCATTTGAAAGACCATGACAGGATATGCAGGGCAAAGTCAGGGAAATTTTGGCATTTTTAAAATTTGACACAGAAAAATTTCACTTGGAAATGAAAAAATTAAATCTTCAAGGCTCCATTTTTCCCCTGGCCTTGTGTTGTTCCCCAATTAAAAGATTAAATTCAGGCTTGAAAGCCTGGACCCCAGGCTAGAGGTCAATATGGAAAAAGTCCATCTTAGGACTTCCCCAGCATTTATTTATCCCTACATAAAATCCAACTTTGCCCTTCCCTACCTGGCATGGTTTGCATAACCTTGTGCAAAAATGTTATGCAGGCACAAGGGGAAAGTCCTACTTTGCCCTGGGATGGAAAGGAGGCTGCCACCACCCAAGGGTTATAGAATTGAACTGAGAAGGTTGCAGAATCTCCATAGCAACTGATTTGGATTGGTGTCAACATACATTGTGGCACATCAAACAAAGGAGATGGGAATGATTCAGAAAGGTGTTCCAGATAGCAATGGAATGTTAGATGGAGTTTTGCACCAGGTGCAACAAGGCATAGCTGAACAAGAAAATAATGAGGTAATTCTTGAAGTGATCTTCACATTTTAGCCATATTACCACAAAATAGATGCCCTAACTTTCTTAAACAACAAACATGCAAAGACTTGTCCTTAAAACCAAATATTATTGATGCAACACAACTTTCTTAAAGGTAAAAATAAATCACTGATTTTAAACCTTCAATTTCTCAAATTTCTTTAAATTTTAATAAGCTTGCTTGAATATAAACTGGAACTAACAGAAAATACATTTGGAAGAAAAGCTTTTATTCTTTAACAATCAATAAATATTACCTGGAATAGCACAGTACAGTATTTTTTCAAAAATACTGGAACTTTGAAAGAAAAAAACCTTTCAAATTCTAAAATGAATCCAGATCAATTCTTATTACAGCATCATTCTTCCTGCTATGGTTAGATACATTTTCGATGCAAAATGATCACCATTTTTATTCAATATATTTTTAGTTAGACTCAAGATGGAGTTTCCAATATTTTGCTGATTATTAAAAATTCCCATGGCCCATCATATATGCGCTACACACATGAACAAGATGTGAATTCCTGATAACATTATTTTTGGTGAAAATTAGTCAGTTGAAAATAAACTTTTATGACATTTTACCCATATGCAGAAACTAGCTGCCAAGATCAAGGAAAAAAATCGGTGCAACGAAACATTTCGTTATAACGAAATTTCACAATAATAATAAGCGGACGATTAAAAAAAATAAATATTTTTCAGAGAAAACTACGGCAAATGCAACCCGCAAGATTTTGAATTAAGTTTCAAAGGGGTTCTCATAAATGGATGCATAACCATCAAAGGGGGAAGCACTCAATTTACATTCAGTGTATAAGCCGACAGCCGAAGTAAAAATGAATGAATGTACCGATTTGATTGACATATAAATTCAGCTGTTTTTTATTTATTTTTTATTTTCGTGAACTGATTCGACGACTTGAAAATCTCAGCAATATGCGAGAGCACAACTGTCGTGAGGAAGAAATTGACGCACGGAATTTTCCAACGAATTCGAGAAGAGAAAAATCATCTCTTATTTACGATTGACACTTGGAAAGGTGACCTGATAAAAATCCTGCTTAGAATTCTGAACTGACATTTAGAATCGACCCACATGCAAAAAAGATGAAGTCCAATATCAGGCGCCAAATCGTGAACTGTCCAGTACTTGTATTTCATCCCAGTCACATTCACAGAAGGAAGGATCTTAATCATTTTAGGGCCTTTCTAAAGTTCATCGAACCGGTAAAGCAAAAAATATCTCTAAGGACAACATTTGGAAATATCCGCTTTTCCTGGAAATTTATCGCAGATTTTTAAAATTAATCGACATCTTCATGAATAAGAATTATCTTTGAAAACTTGAAGCGTGGGATTTTTATATGATATTTTCAACAAGTAACTTTCGGTTCACAAAATCTTTTCTGGAATGCCCAATTCGATTTTGAAGATAAAGAAAAAAGCTGGGAGAAATATTGACACAAATTCTCAAAAATTCGAAAAATATTTGTAAATTAACGTCCGGGTAAAACCGTGTTGTTTCCCGTTAATGAAGGATTTAAACGTAATTTGAATTAATGCGTCAACAAATGTTCTCGAATCTGGAAACGTTTTTCAGTCTAGAACTTTCGAGAAGCATCTCATGCGGTTTTCTGTTCATCGCGTTGGATTTATTCCTATGGAATTGCAGATTTTGATATCCATTCCCTATATCAACCAGTCTGCGAAATACCTTTTTTTCAAAATCTTTCCTGAATATTTCAAAAAAATGTCAAAATTCTTTCACATTACGTCCATGGGAAAATAATTCTCGACCTTCACATATTTCGAAGAATGCGAAAAAGCGGTTGGATAACCAAAAATCTTGAAAGATGTTGATGCCACAGTGTTCTCAACATAAACTATTTGAAGTGCGCTTAATTTCAGCAAAAATAAAATAGATAAACGAAAAATTCCATAATCGGGTTCAATCTACTCATTCTCACGTCTCATTGATACCTGACACAACTTTTGTGAAACGCCATGCAGAAGAGAGACCATATGCGCCAGAAGTCGGACGGTTTCACATCAGCTTTCCGTATGCAAATGACGTTGAAGTACACTCGACACGAGACACTTGCACTGCATAATTGCTCAAGATTAAACCTCACGTGAAACATTTGACACAATATTAAAACGAGAACAATTAGTATCGATAACATCCTCGCGTGCGTAATTTATCCAGCTTATATACGACGATGAAATTACATAGAAATACGCTGAACTCGCAGGAGATGAAGTATAGAAAACTCGGTTGAAAACTATAAAAGTTGATACACAAACTTGGATAATTATAAAATCTACACCATGGGTTTCCAAAAAAAATATACTCGCTTTCAAAAAAAAATTGGACTTGATTGAAGTAAAAGTTCATCCCCAGTATTTCCCCGCTGATCGGAAGTGATGTTGGAATATAATTACTTTGTTTCCTGCTGTACATGCACGTATACAATAATTGACACATGGCCACAGAGAGAAAAATACTCTTGAAAAATTTCACAGAATGCGCAAACTTTCAAAGAAGACCGGTTTTCAACACTTTCGGAATGTGTTTCAAAGTCAGTCGTGACATTGATGAAAGTGTTCTACGTACGAACGTTCATCCTTCGTCGCGCGCTTCGGATTCTAGTTCATATCACGTAAGAGAAAGCTGATGATTCGAACACTTTTGCTCAGTTTTACAAATCGTCGTGCCATCAAAAAGCAGGATGAAGACAGCAATAAGGCACAAATGTAAATGTACTTTGATACGTATTACGATAAGCTACGAGAATGACACGAGTACGAAAGCCGAACTCTGTCCAAATTTCAACTCATCACGGCAAGGATCAGATTCCGTTTAGAGTTTAGAGTCGACTCTCTTATCCTGACAAAACCGCGAGAAGGTCTTCTTCACTATCATTCCGCTCAGTTGAAAATGATTACTGTACGATTATTACTGCGTAAAGGTAATTTGAACTATTCAGGGCCATAAAGTGTGGTATATATGGAGATGGTTTTAGGTTTCGACGCAGCAACCTAAAATCACATCTCGTGTCTCATCACGCGCAATAAGCGTAAGAATAAGCTATCATTATTCACGCCGTTCCCAGCTTTCATTCCTTCCAAGCACTTACTCTATATCGTAAACAGATGGAAGGAATGTCTTTAGAGAAACGTGAGTCGTAAATATCAAAGCTCAATGCAGACAAACACATATTTCCTGGTTCGCTTTACAGTCGGTCAGCCGCACTGTTTAAGTCACATTATCATCAGCGCGTTTTGAACTACACAATGACGGAACCGTTATATATAGGGAATGATCAATAATATACTGACTTCAGCATCACACGTTATCACTTAAAAAAAGCGGCTGTGCACCGTTTTCCCGTTGAACACTTCATAATTCTGATATGCGTTTCACTCTCGCACGTAATAATGACGACTCGCTTGTTTTCCTGTTCGAGCATCTGCATGCAGACGAGATGAATTGAGGCTACTTTGTTCCGGTTATTGAATCACTTATTGTATAAGACCAGGACACTTCCCCATTACTTTCTAACAAATGATTGAACACTTTCAACTGACTCCGGGACATTCTCATCTGTGAGGTTGAGAAGCAGCGAAGACTAGATAAAGGCGCCTTCTCAACGCATGCTCCNGGAGTATTGTGTTTGTGAAGTTGATCGGAATTTGAATATACTGTGTTTATAGTCTTAAAAGACTTGCAGTTGTTCTTAAAAAAGTTCCTAATTCAAATAAGCAAATAACCCACTAGTGACCGTCCGGATTCATTAAAATAAGACTTAACCAGCGGAGTTACGCCCGCGTACGGTTCTTGGCATCTAAAGCACTTCGGGTAAATTTAAATCAGTGAACAGCCAAAACACCCAAAGAATAGTCTGTGGATCCGTTGATTCAGGGCTTTCTCGTTGACATCTTCCCGGGCCCGACCGGGCGCTCTGTTTCAAGTGCTTCAAGTTTTCACATGATCGACATCTTCATGAATAAGAATTATCTTCAAAAACTTGAAGCGTGGGATTTTTATATGATATTTTCAAAAAGTAACTTTCGGTTCACAAAATCTTTTCTGGAATGCCCAATTCGATTTTGAAGATAAAGAAAAAAGCTGGGAGAAATATTGACACAAATTCTCAAAAATTCGAAAAATATTTGTAAATTAACGTCCGGGTAAAACCGTGTTGTTTCCCGTTAATGAAGGATTTAAACGTAATTTGAATTAATGCGTCAACAAATGTTCTCGAATCTGGAAACGTTTTTCAGTCTAGAACTTTCGAGAAGCATCTCATGCGGTTTTCTGTTCATCGCGTTGGATTTATTCCTATGGAATTGCAGATTTTGATATCCATTCCCTATATCAACCAGTCTGCGAAATACCTTTTTTTCAAAATCTTTCCTGAATATTTCAAAAAAATGTCAAAATTCTTTCACATTACGTCCATGGGAAAATAATTCTCGACCTTCACATATTTCGAAGAATGCGAAAAAGCGGTTGGATAACCAAAAATCTTGAAAGATGTTGATGCCACAGTGTTCTCAACATAAACTATTTGAAGTGCGCTTAATTTCAGCAAAAATAAAATAGATAAACGAAAAATTCCATAATCGGGTTCAATCTACTCATTCTCACGTCTCATTGATACCTGACACAACTTTTGTGAAACGCCATGCAGAAGAGAGACCATATGCGCCAGAAGTCGGACGGTTTCACATCAGCTTTCCGTATGCAAATGACGTTGAAGTACACTCGACACGAGACACTTGCACTGCATAATTGCTCAAGATTAAACCTCACGTGAAACATTTGACACAATATTAAAACGAGAACAATTAGCATTGATAACATCCTCGTGTGCGTAATTTATTCAGCTTATATACGACGATGAAATTACATAGAAATAAGCTGAACTCGCATGAGATGAAGTACAGAAAACTCGGTTGAAAACTATAAAAGTTGATCCACAAACTTGGCTAATTATAAAATCTACACCATGGGTTTCCAAAAAAATATACTCGCTTTCAATAAAAAATTGGGCTTATTTGACGTAAAAGTTCATCCCCAGGATTTCCCCGCTGATCGGAAGCGATGTTGGAATATAATTCATTTGTTTCCTGCTGCACATGCTCGTGTACAATACTTGACACATGGCCACAGAGAGAAAAATACTCCTGAAAAATTTCCCAGAATGCGCAAACTTTCGAAGAAGAACCGGTTTTCAACACTTTCGGAATCTGTTTCAGACCCAGTCGCGACGTTGGAAAAAGTGTTCCACGTACGAACGTTCATCCTTCGTCGTTTTGGATTCTACTTCATATCAAGTAAGGGAAAGCTGATGATTCGAATACTTTTGCTCAATTTAACAAATCGTAGTGTCATCAAAAAGCAGGATGAAGACAGCAATAAGGCACAAATGTAAATGTACTTTGATACGTATTACGATCAGCTACGAAAATGACACGAGTACGAAAGCCGAACTCTGTCCAAATTTCAACTCATCAAGGCAAGGATCAGATTCCGTTTAGAGCTGGACTCTCTTACCCTGACAAAACCGCGAGAAGGTCTTCTTCACTATCATTCCGCTCAGCTGAAAATGATTACTGTAATATTATTACTGCGTGAAGGTAATTTGAGTCAGTCAGGGCCATAAAGTGTGGTATACTTAGAAATGGTTTTAGGTTTCGACGCGGCAACCTAAAATCCCATCTCGTGTCTCATCACGCGCAATAAGCGTAAGAATGAGCTATCATTATTCACGCCGTTCCCAGCTTTCATTCCTTCCAAGCACTTACTCTATATCGTAAACAGATGCAAGGAATGTCTTCAGAGAAACGTGAGTCGTAAATATCAAAGCTCAATGCAGACAAACACACATTTCCTGGTTCGCTTTACACTCGGTCAGCCGCACTGCTTAAGTCACATTTTCATCAGCGTGTTTTGAACTATACTGTACATACAAGGACGGAACCGTTATATACAGGGAATGATCAACTGCTGATCAATTAATATATACTGACTTCAGCATCACACGTTATCACTTAAAAAAAAGCGGCTGTGCACCATTTCCCCGTTGAACACTTCATAATTCTGATTTGCGTTTCACTCTCGCACGTAATAATGACGACTCGCTTGTTTTCCTGTTTGAGCATCTGCATGCAAACGAGATGAATTGAGGCTACTTTGTTCCGGTTATTGAATCACTTATTGTATAAGACCAGGACACTTCCCCATTACTTTCTAACAAATGATTGAACACTTTCAACTGACTCCGGGACATTCTCATCTGTGAGGTTGAGAAGCAGCGAAGACTAGATAAAGGCGCCTTCTCAACGCATGCTCCGGCACTCGCCGGCACGCTTCCACTCCAAAGGACAGCTGGAGGAGAACTGAGGCTCTTTCAGCGCGCGCACACACCTGAATATGGGGTGGACATGCGGAGTGTGGAATACAGTACTGTGGTGATGATGCTGGCTTTCTACACACAGTACTATAGAGACCCATTTGGGTATTGAGGAGGGGTCAAGCGAAAGTTCTCAGGATAGAAATTGAACCTGAACATGATTGTCCTAAAAAAAAACTATTGTTATTCAGAAAAAAAAATTTTTGGCTCATAAAAGAAAAATGCAGCCATTTGTTTCAAGTATACTTGGACATTGTTTGCAGAGGTTATCCTGGCAGCTTATTGCTCTTCAGTCTTCACTCAAAAGTTGAGGCAACCATTAAGCAGATTTTCTTAGTGTAGCCCAGCTGCTCTCTCTGAATTCAAAACTTTTGTTCCCAAGGAAATATTCAAAATTTGGTTATGTGGTCAAACAACTGCAGGGTAGAATCTAAATGCAATTGATTCATCTCTGAAGTCATATCAAAAAGTTTGCCTTCAATATGGCACTCTAACACTGTTCATGTAGAACTGCTCTCAGTTTTTGTTAATTATTTGGGCTAAATTTTTATGTAGTATTCTCCAAAATAATTAATTTTTCTGATATTTATTGTGCACTGCAAACATTTGTTTGGCTTTTTGCTGATATGCATTACATTTGAGGAGTTTCTCATAAGAACAAAAAAGTGTTTTTCCCATTTGATAGGCCCAAAGAAATGCAGAAGATTCTCTTGAATGAGTGAATGAACATAAAGCTTTATTTTCTGCTTCTCAGAGTTGACAAGGTTCAATCAACATTTCCACATCCAAACCCCCTCCCCACCCAAATCCATTCAAAGGCATTCAATCACTTCAGAATGGGAAACAGAGAAAATAGCTGCATATGGATACCAAAATAAAAGAAAATCCATTCCACAATGTACAACTACACAACTGATGTGTACATGTACACCACCTTCTTTCCTTCACACTGAAAGCAAAATATCAGTAACAAGAATTTCAGCATAAGCCAGAATTATAGCAATTGCAGCAATTACGGAACCCAGTTTAAAGCACAAGGTCTTCAGCCTGTTACTGTAATTGAGTAACTCATACAGCAATTGAAAGGAAAGTTCATCAGACTTCAATCCAATGCTCTACTGTATACTGTATCCCATATGTCCAAGAGTAAGGTAATGGTCAGTTGGAGGTTCCAGTGCTGGGCAGGGTAGACTGTTTCCTCAGGCTGGTCACATCACTCTTGCGACTCCCCTGCATAGACTTGTGTGTCTGGCTCCCCAACTTGCTCCTGGTCATCTTCAATGGCACCACGCCCTGGCGCCTCCTGTTCTGACTAATGGTTTCCCGCAACAGGAGATCCTTGGACCTCAGCCTGCTGGTATAAGTCGCCAGTCGGTGCGCCATGATGGACTGGGAAGTGCCCACACAGACCAGGCAAAACAGGGCCACCAAGTGCAGCGCCCCCTGGATGCGGAGCAGGAAGAAGAAAGTGAAGTGGCCAAAGTTGATGGCCACGCTGCAGGTGTCCTTGTAGGGCACGCAATGGTCCCAATTGGACCGGTCCACACTCATCACGTGACTGTTGTGCATGAAGAATTCGTCCAGGTAAGGTGACTGTGTTTGGCACCGCCTGAAGATAGTGTCTTCCTTGGATATGTTCACACCACCTTGCTACAAAAATGGTTTCCACATCCAGGCAGGAATCAAAATTTATTTTTTGAAACAAAACCATCTGCAATTATAGTTGAACTTCTATAGTTATCCACATCACATTTTGAAAAAAGTAAACAAAGGTCAACAGAGTTCTTTAGTTGAGAAATGCAGTACAGCCAAACCCAAATTTATTACTATCATCTGTCCTTGTACAATTTCTGGCACTAGGGGAAGGAAGCACTGAATTGAGGGTATTGTATCAGACTGAAATTTTGTTGAGGGGGTTTCTGTTACTATATTGGTAGAATATTTTTGGCAGGATTTTTGGCCATTATAAGCCTGTTTCAGAAGAAGGATAGCTACAAGAAATAATTTGAAGCACAAATAAATGGTTTTCACTGCATTTCAATTTATTTTAAAGTAAATAATACATTACATTTTTGATCCTTTACTTGGGTCAAGTAAAAGAGTGGGACTGGCTCTTTTAGTGTTCTATCAACCTTTCAATGATGGCACACTCAACTCTAACATCAGGTGGAGTGGGACTTTTTTAAAAATAATTCTTTAGACTATCCCAGCAGTTAGTGAGATGCTCTTTTGCTGTCAAGAACATCCAAATAATGGCATACAATTAAATGTAAATTCGGAAATAGAATTCTTCATGTATCATGAGCATGGGCATGTGATTCTCTTCAAGGAATATGCTTCAAGTTCTTTGATTTTGGCCTATTTTTTTCATTCAGACTTGGAAATTATTCATGGCACCAAGGGATTTGGCACTAACTTGAGGTTTCTCTTAAGAATTCAATGGAGGGCGACTTGTTCCATGGAAATACGTCTCACTATTGCAGGAGAGGCACTAAATCAGGGGGTCAATAATTTAGGGTTGACTGCATGTCCTGAATTTTCTGATATGACAAGGTCACGAGTCATGAAATTGTGGTAAAGTTATTGAAATTGTTGAGCTGTGAATGTTGTACCTGCTGAAGGATGATTAGTCACTTGTAAAATGCTAAAATTTGCATCATCTTATTCGAATTTTCTGGATCAGGCATTTTAAAATTTACTGTATCTCAAGTCTAATCAGTTGAGAGTCTTGGAAGTTTCGACTGCATGAAGGAAGGGTGAGGCATTGAAAAATCTACGTCTAACACAAAACCCACAATACAGTTGGACCTCCCTAAGTTGAACTTAGATGAGGGACCTGACAAATGTGGACTCAAAAGAATTCTGCAATCTGGGAAAGTGACAGTTGCATAAAATAATTGGGGAAGAATATTGTACTGAAAGTAGTTTTTCAACCATTTTGAATACTAATGCAAAAATTCTCTCAAAAAAGTTTAGTGCCCACTTTATTATTTCCATAAATCTTGGCCTCACCAAAGTGGTGACCCTCAAGGAGCCCACACCAGACTCCTGCAACAGCCTGGACACCCCAGTGTAGGCAACCACTGCTCCATAATAATCCTGCATGCAAGCATACATGTGTATGTCGCAGCAACTGGTGGGCACATGTGGCAAGGACGAGTTCCTGGCCTTGAACTCTTCATAGATTTCCCCAGCTTTGCTCAAAAGCTCTTTTCCTCTTGCAGCATTGAAAGCAAATTTCAGCCACTGCTCGGAGGCGGCGATCTCTTCTGGCGGCGGATAGGAAGGAATGACAATACCTGCGTAGGATCCGTTCTCACCAATTTGCCAGTAATCGTTGGTTTTCTCCCAGCCACAACAGCCATAAACTGCAAAAAGTGGGGAATAAAATACTGTATACCAAGGTTGGTTCACAAAAATTCTGAGGCTTTTTAAAATAGACGCAAGGGAGTTCAAACAACTTTAAATGTTTTTATTCACATAGCCTTTGGACAGGCTAGGGTCAAATCGGGAAGTGGTTGAATTGCAAGACTATATGTCAAATTTGACGCTTGATACATTGAATTTTACAATTTGAGTTGCCCTGCAGGTCAAATTGCAGGGCAGAGGATGAATTACAAGTTGATGTCCATAAAAACTCAACTGTCAAATTGCAGGATGATTGAATTGCAGGATGTAGAATTGCTAGGTACCACACCAGAAAATGCTGATGTTGAGTGGGGAAATACTTGGTGCAGAGTTTGTCTGTGTACATGAGATCCCACATGCAGTTTTTGAGTTGAGGTAACAAGTATTTTTGTGGGAGAAAGACAAATAATTATGCAGAGAATTGTAACTGATGATATTCAGGGTCTCAATTGCTTTTTAATTAATGAGTATAAGCTGATGATGCTGAACTTGGAGCCAAGGGTTCATTTGTCCAATTAGGCTTTCTCTTCATTTCCAAACAGATGAAATTTCATTTTTATTACTCTCTCTCTCTCTTTATGTTGTCAATAAAATGATAGCAAAAAGTCTTCGAGAAAATTTGGATTGTGCAGGTAAACAGGTTTGAGGAGGAATTATTTGTGCTGGTAGATTTTGAAAGCATTTTTCCTATGGTAATTCAGAGGATTTTCAAAAAATTTGACATACAAAGCTCTTTGACTTGCGTAAGTTTGACTATTTGAGGTTCATCTGAACTTTGTCCTTGAATAATTTTTCCCTATGTCAGAATGACATCTGCACATTGGAGCATATTCTTTCACATTCCTGAATGGCAAACTTAAAAAAAGGTCTAACAGTGTTTCAACACTTCCAACGCATACTTTTACTTGCATAGCCACTTCATTTGGCATCATTTCATTGCTGTTCAACATTTTTTCAACCAATTTCAATGCATTTTTTCGCGCCATACATTCAATGATCAAAACAGTTCCAGAAGTTGAATCCAGTTAGTTGATTAAGCTGCAATTTGATGGCAGAAATGAGGTGGTCACTGTCCTCAAAATCAATCTCTTTCAGATCAATCTTCACCATCGGAAACAGCAAGCAGTCCAAGGGGGGGCAATTAATTTCTTGAATGCCTTAAAAAAAAAAAAACCATTGACAAAAAATCATTGTAAAAGTCATTGCACCCTGTGAGTTCTGGCTATTTGCAACGGTAAAGAATGATCTCAAAGGGACTGATTTTGAGGACAGCAAAAACTCACCTCATTCCTGTCATCATCAAAGATCAGCTTGATCAACTATTTGTGTTCAAGTTTGGGCATTTTTTTTACTGTTGAATTTATGACTTGAAAAAATGCATTGAGATTGTAGGAGAGTATGTTGAACAGCACTAACATTATGCAACTGATGGGGTTAGTTAAGTAAGCAGGAAATAATGTTGGAATTTTTGAAACTCCTTTGGATCTTTTTCTAAAAGTAGCAACATTTGTGAACAAACCCTGGTTTCTATGTAGAAGTTAGACAGAAAGGCTACACATCAGTTGTCAAGACTCAAGATAGAATATTGGTTTAAGAAGGCAGACAGTCACACTCATGGATTTTATTGAGAAAACAATCCAACAGTGAAGAGCATGTTTCCAAAAAAAATGAGGGTATATTAACCATGTTACAGGAGAGAAAAACCTTGGTTAGAGCAAGAGATCACATTGCTTGGAGGTTTATTGAGGAAAAAAATAAGGGTGAAAGTCTGTTTTTGAATAATAAAATTGGTAGGTGGTGGATGATGGCTTATTGAGGTTTATAGCCTGTGCATATTGGTTTTGGAAAATATATTATTTTGTCGGGAACCCAGGATGGCAGTTTATTGGGGGCAGTTTTTCAGGGTTTCACTACACTGTGTTTTGGTTTGAACAAAAGTCATCAGAACAGCACCTGAGCACAATGGCTAAAATTGGAAATATTTGGATTAGCCAAAAGAGGAAACTTGGCAAAGTCTAGCAGACCCCTATAAAGGTAATCCTGAGGGTTAAGAGAAAAAAAAAACTTTAGGAGAGCTTATTACTTTGCCTCTTCCAACACTTTTTTGCACATATAGAAATATTGTACAAATATATCCTAATTTGGTCCGAATTTGTCAGTGATACACAATTTTTCGTTAATTTTGAAGTATCTGGTGAGATGAACTTGCTTCAAAAATATCCCAGCAACTGCTGAAGGGTTAAATATAAGAGCGTCACCTATGTGAATCGCATTTAGCGCCAGGTTGGCACTGCTGACTTTCCCGTAGCGGTAGACGTTGGTGTTGACAGCAGGTCGATGGTAAAGCGATGCATTGGGGAAAATCCAAGTGGAGATCATGATCAGCCAAATGACCAACAAGTAATACACAGGCACCACGTGTGCAAAAACAAACATCTTCAAGTCGCCCCTGGCAAACACGACTCTGCCAGATATCATGATGATCATTTCCATGATTGCAATCAACATGAGCCACACCAGAAGACCCTTTAGACATGCAAAAGTAACTTTTGAATGTTGTAGAATCTTGAATACTGCTTCAACTCAGTTATCTTTGATGCCCTGAAAAAATGGCTGGAAGAAGGAATATGGTTAATTTCTCCCAATGCCAAACATTTTGCATCAATATCCTGCTGCATGGGTGACTTGGTATGGACCAATGAAGGTGAGCAAGCACATTTGAAGACTTTCTAATGTTAAAAATCAATAGCTGCGGCAATTTTGCAAAACATTAAAAACAATTAGTCAGACAGGGCTGATTTTTTTTGTGTGTGTCAAAGAATATGTTTTCCCTAAAGAAAATTTTTTTTCAGCTCAATTGTATGCTATTTTAATTTCTATTCCAAGAACTTTTGTTAGAACACTTGTACATATGCATCTCTGGAACATAATGCATTTTCATTTTTCCCCCTGCGACGTTTCCGTGTTTTTGAATCATGTAGCATCCTTTTTTGAAAATTTTCTCAGCGGCTTTAGATTTCTTTATAAAAAATTTTATGATTATTTCTTTGGGAAAATTATTTGCAGAATCTGAACAAATTTTGTCCAAAAGTTGAGTGGCATTTTGTTGTACAGTGACTGGATTGCCGCATTAACAAATAATGTACTATATATACAGATGGACTACCTTTACAAGAATATTCGTTGCACAGATTTCCTCGGTCACTCTTGTGTAAAGAAATGAGTTTTATTCCTCAGGGATATTCTTTGCATGTTAAAGTACAGTATAGGGCTTCTCTACAGCAAAATTCTCTCTACAACAAATTTTCTCAAGGTCCTGTCCATTGAGTTGCAGAGAGTGCACCTGTACAGTATGAATGTATAATGCAGAACGTCCGCTCATACGAGCGACACCTACTCTCATTCTGCAATATTGTATCGCACTTCTATCACAAAGAGGTCACTGTTGGATAGAAGAAAAAAAAGTTTGTCATTCATAGACATGTTTGAGCTCAATATCACCAGTGCAATATGGTTGTATCTCTGGTCAGTAGTCATCATCACAAAGCCAGCAAAAGAAAGGTGGTGATGATATACAGTGAGACCCCCTGATGTGAACATAATTGGTGCATCAAGAATTCCATGAAACAAAATTTGTTGCCACTTGAATGTGATTCAGTGAATACCTTTTTGAACCAATAAGAACATTTGGAGCATTGAATGGTTTACTTCTGTACAGTTCATAGAAATGTTGGCATCTGTAAGAATAACATCCAAGTCACAAAAAGTGAAGGAAGTCCCACTTTGCTACAGGTAATGTTTTAACCCTTGGAGGGCAGAGGGTTCTTTCTCAGTGCCTGGTAGAGTCAGGATTTTTAAAGGGGGCTGGGGCATTTCAGTTTGATCCAAGGTTACTGAAATGCGCCCAGGTTGAGGAGGCCTAAGTCAGGAAAAATCCAGGAGGCAAATTTTGTATTGTTTGCAAGATTTTCCCATGCAAATCCTATGCAAGGAATGCAGGAGAAAACACCACTCCGTGAGGGATTTTTTTTATTTTCATTGGAAGTTTTCTGCAGAATTAGAAAAAAATCTTGGACTTTTCCTCAACTTAGCCCTTGGTAAGAAAGTGTTTTTTTTTATTCCCAGTGTGAAGTGGCACAAAATGTTGCAAAAATATCCCAACTTTGCTGCACATGGGTTAAATCAGCTGAATGGATGGAAAAGTCATGGGTAGAGTACCAAAGAAGATTTCTTGCATATAGGTTAGGGTTTGAAATATCTGATTTGTGCAATTAAGCCTGATAAAAGTCAATTTTCCTAAAATTTATTGCCAATTTCATCTTGGAATGTCCTCATGTTGAGTCAGTGTCCCTGTGTTGGGCCTTTTTACGCCTTTTTTATTGAAAAATAAGTGTCCCTATGCCTAATTGTCCCCATGTCGAGGTGTCCGCATGTGGGGGTCTCACCGTATTTATTTCTAAAACCAAGGGGACTCATCATGAAAATGTAAAAAAAAAAAACCTCACACGCATTCCAGGCCCCGTGATCTTCTCCACCGGGACAGGAACGTCCTGTGGGTACCGCTCGCGATAGCGGGCATCAAAAATAGTCCTAGAAGTGGGTGCACTGAGAGGCAGGGTTTCCAGATACGTCCACGTGGCGGCGAATATCAAGAGGAACCCACTGGCGAGGAATGCAGTGGTCACAGCACCGACAAATGCCACCAGTCCGGCAGGTGTCACCACTACGTGTAACGTGCTCCGGTTCATGAACGGGTGCTTGATCCCGCTCTTGGGATCGATCCCGAAAATGTACGAGTAGAAGGGCTTCCGTCGTCGCCACCAAGAGGATTCTCTGTCAGCACAATGGAAATGAAGGCATGAGATTTTCAGTAACATTTATCGGTTATTAGAATGAGAAGAAGAAAAATTCGGATGGCAATTCATGATTTATTATGCATTTATATCTTATGAGTTTGTTGTGTGNAATATGGTTGTATCTCTGGTCAGTAGTCATCATCACAAAGCCAGCAAAAGAAAGGTGGTGATGATATACAGTGAGACCCCCTGATGTGAACATAATTGGTGCATCAAGAATTCCATGAAACAAAATTGGTTGAATGTGATTCAGTGAACACCTTTTTGAACCAATAAGAACATTTGGAGCATTGAATGGTATACTTCTGTACAGTTCATAGAAATGTTGGCATCTGTAAGAATAACATCCAAGTCACAAAGAGTGAAGGAAGTCCCACTGTGCTACAGGTAATGTTTTAACCCTTGGAGGGCAGAGGGTTCTTTCTCAGTGCCAGGTAGAGTCAGGATTTTTCAAGGGGGCTGGGGCATTTCAGTTTGATCTAAGGTTACTGAAATGCGCCCAGGTTGAGGAGGCCTAAGTTGGGAAAAATCCAGGAGGCAAATTTTCTTTTGTTTGCAAGATTTTCCCATGCAAATCCTATGCAAGGAATTCAGGAAAAAAGGCCACCTAGCCAGGGATTTTATTTCTAATTTTCATTGAAAATTTTCTGCAGGATTAGAAAAAAATCTTGGACTTTTCCTCAACTTAGCCCTTGGTAAGAAAGTTGTTTTTTTTTATTCCCAGTTCCCAGTAGCACAAAATTTTGCAAAAATATCCCAACTTTGCTGCACATGGGTTATGTCAGCTGAATGGATTGGAAAGTGATGGTTAAAGTACCAAAGAAGTTTTCTTGCATATACGTTAGGGTTTGAAATATCTGATTTGTGCAATTAAGCCTGATAGAAGTCAATTTTCCTAAAATTTATTGCCAATTTCATCTTGCAATGTCCTCATGTTGAGTCAGTGTCCCTGTGTTGGGCCTTTTTATGCTTTTTTTTTAATGGAAAAATAAGTGTCCCTATGCCTAATTGTCCCCATGTCGAGGTGTCCGCATGTGGGGGTCTCACCGTATTCATTTCTAAAATCAAGGGGACTCATCATGAAAATGTAAAAAAAAAACCTCACACGCATTCCAGGCCCCGTGATCTTCTCCACCGGGACAGGAACGTCCTGTGGGTACCGTTCGCGATAGCGGGCATCAAAAATAGTCCTAGAAGTGGGTGCACTGAGAGGCAGAAAAAAAAAAACCTCACACGCATTCCAGGCCCCGTGATCTTCTCCACCGGGACAGGAACGTCCTGTGGGTACCGCTCGCGATAGCGGGCATCAAAAATAGTCCTAGAAGTGGGTGCACTGAGAGGCAGGGTTTCCAGATACGTCCACGTGGCGGCGAATATCAAGAGGAACCCACTGGCGAGGAATGCAGTGGTCACAGCACCGACAAATGCCACCAGTCCGGCAGGTGTCACCACTACGTGTAACGTGCTCCGGTTCATGAACGGGTGCTTGATCCCGCTCTTGGGATCGATCCCGAAAATGTACGAGTAGAAGGGCTTCCGTCGTCGCCACCAAGAGGATTCTCTGTCAGCACAATGGAAATGAAGGCATGAGATTTTCAGTAACATTTATCGGTTATTAGAATGAGAAGAAGAAAAATTCGGATGGCAATTCATGATTTATTATGCATTTATATCTTATGAGTTTGTTGTGTGGTGAAACCACCAACAATGGACGCCCTAAAATATGGATGATTTGACTTGGGGACACTTTGAAGGCTGAAAAAGCAGACTCAACATCTTGACAAAATCTCAACATGTATGGATACTTTTCAACATTTCTGGGAGAATTGGAAAATTTTCATTCTTCAAAAGTTTGACATCTCTTTATTGAACAAGTTGAGCTACAGTACTTCCATGCATAAAAGTCAAAAATGAATTTTATTAGAAATTAACTGACATTTATAATCAAAAATTGGTTAATTTAGCTATTCTTTTTTGAGTATTTTCCATAATCTGTGCACAGTATAGCAAGACTTCAACATTTGCTTTGGTTTTAGGGGTCCTTATGATGACTGGAGATCAGATACTGTGTGGTTGTTCCTATATTCTGGATTTTTCCTTATACTTGAGAAACATATTGCATTCAATTTTTGATGGATTCATTCCTTATTCTTGATGAACTGGAGAACAAATTAAATAAGTTACCATTTAAGTCTCTGGTGTAACCCAGAAACTGAATTGCAATTATTTTCTTTTCTCCCTATATGGAGAGAGATCCTTCTCTACAAGGTATTCGTTTCCTTGCAGCTGTTCCCCTTTTGTTTTGGTTCCCCCTCTCTCAACTTCCTTCCCACATATTTCCTCAGAATTAATCTAGAATCATTTGTGGTTATTTCTCAGAGAGACTTGTGGAACGTTTTAGCAAGACTCTCTTGAAGCTCTCTATTTTTATGTTTGTGTGATTGTACAAATATTTGTGAATTGAATATATTTGAAGTATATATTTTTATTGAACTCGTATATTTATTTATACCTCGGTCTACGGACAACACTGGGAAAATAAGAGTTTCAAAAACAAAAATATTTGTCATCACTGTAGATTTGGGGATATACAGTTGAACCTCGTTAAACCGCCACCCTTGCTTCCTGCCACTTTTTCTCCCAAACAAATCTTCCCAAACTTGAAGGGATGGGAAAACCCCATTTATCTGCCATCCACCAACCACCAATGTTTTTTGCCAGACAAACAGGATCTTAGCATTGTTTAACCCCAATAAACCACCAATTTTTGACTCCTCTCTTCAAAACCTTATATTTCTGGGTAATATTTTGTAAAATTATTTGTTTTCTCCATTTAAAGATGCAAAGAATGAGAGATTCTGTCCTCACAAAAAAAGAATGAAGAGTCATCTTCACCAAAAGCAGGATGGGGAGGATTAGAGGTTGTATCATAAAAAAAAATATGAAATCGACATATTCATTCATTAAATACTGTGGCAATCCCTCCCTTGTTAAACCGCCACCCCCATTAAACACCCAAAATTCTGCACAAACATTGGCGGTTTAACGGGGTTTGACAGTAGAAGTCAAAAGTATCCCAAATTTTTCTTATAAGTACAGGGATGTGATTCTTGGCTAACCCCATATAATATCCTTGAAAAATACCCAAACTTTATCAATTTTGACAAATGTTTCCTAATTTTTGATCAACATGAGAACCAATTCAATATATTCCCATTATTATTGGAGTTGATTGGGAATAAAGATCTGAGACATGCAGAAACCCCAGGATAGGGACAATATCCAAGCACCAATCACATCCACAATTCATGGCCCCACTGTAGTTTGGCACCTCTACTTGAAAATGCTTTTGTTTTTGAAGTTCACAAAAATTGAAGAAGAAAACTCTGAGTTTATGTACGTACTGTTCTGCCAGCACTGAGTCGGTACGACTGCCAACTTGCGAATCCGGCAAACTGATGGGTTTCGTGATGATGGGCGAATGGATGCTCGCCTGATCCGACGGGTACTGGTCCCAGGGTCTCGACTCCTGCTGTTCCCCGCTGGGGTTCACGGGTACGTTATGCAAGTCTTCTGCCGACGATGGCATCACGGCTGTCTTCCGGCGGCTGCGGTCTTGCGATTCCGCGGCGGCCTTCCGCCCCGCAGTGGTGGACCCCAACTTATTTGGCTTGTTGAAGCGCAACCAAATGGGAAGCATGGGGCGGGTGGAAGGAGACGACGAGGGCAAAGTGGACTGCCTGACTTGCCTTGCTACAGGAAAAAAGAAAAGTACTCTGCAGTGTGCACACATTGATTTATGGATGAAAAAAAAAATTTTTTTTAATCTCAACTGAACCATCAACATTTGGACGCACAAAAATAAATAAGTATCCTATATGAGTGTATGTATATATTCACAAGCACAATTATTTCTTCACAACATAGGAAGGCTTTCAACCCTTGGGCAGCAGAGGGTTCTCTCTCAGTGCACAGCAGACCCAGCAAAGCTGGGTGTAACTGCTACACATTACATAACGCATTTGTTATGCATAACTGTTACACCCAGCTTCTTCTGTTATGTCTTTTTTCTTTTGGTGGTGCACTGAAAATTCTTCTGCAACAAGTTGGGAATGCGTTTTTAATGGATTCTGTAGTTATGCCTATACTTTAAAAAATTTTGATGTACTTTTCTTGAGTGTAGCAGGCAGGCGTTTCAAAACACCTGCCTGCTACACTCAAGAATTGCAATTATTTCAGATTTTCCTGGGTGTAGCATGGAGCCTTTTAAAACACCCTGTGTTGCAGTCAAAGGAACATTTGGAATAAACAGTTTTTGGCATTGTAACAGACAGGCATTTTAGAATGCCTGTCAGTTACAATGCCAAAAACTGTTTCTTTCATCTTTTCCTTGGTCATAGCATGGAGTATTTTGTGAGACAAGCCTGTTACATTCTCTACGAGTTATTCTTTCTGTATAACAGTATTTTAAACTTAAAAATTTTTTTTTTTCAATTTTCTATAACTGGGACAAACTGATGCAAGAAACATTGAAAACTGCAACATTGTGTTTGTTGCATCAGTTTGGTGCATCAGCCTGGCAGCGCAGATCTGGTAGTCCAGATCCATACTGTGGTTTTGTAAAATATCAAAGTATTAATTGGTGAGTGGCCATTGTATTATTACTGTGGCCAACCACAGATTGTAAAATACCTCTGGTATAATACCAGTGATAGGGTTGTGTACCTCCAGTATTATACTGGCAGTAGACAACCCCACAGCATATCATCACTGTGATTGGCCACAGTATTATTAGCACAGCCAATCACAGCCTTGCAGCATGAATCTGGTAGTCTGGATCTGCGCTGTGGTATTGTAGGGGTATTTTACAATCTGTGGTTGGCCACAGTAATAATACCATGGCCACTCACCAATACTTTGGTATTTTACAGTACCACAGTGCAGATCTGGACTACCAGATCTGTGCTGCCAGGCTGATGCAACAAACTGATGGACCTACTCTGGTCCAAGGACCATGGGTTGGGGACCACTGATCTAGACCATGGCCTGGAATAAGAATCAAAATAGCCAAAACCTAACCTATAACAAATCCCGCTTGAAGAAAACCAGCAGATCTACTTTTCATAACTTGAGATAGTCATGTTATGGACCAATCCTGACAAAACTCACGATAAACAATCTAACCTAATTAAACTTATGATTCATCAGAAGAACTCCCTTCTTCATAGGTGCGGTTTTATTGTGGCTTGCTCTTCTGCATGTACTATTCCCTAAATTATGAACTTCTCTGGTTTGATGCGCCAGGAAAGACACCTAGTTTCACATAGAGCTCCCACCATATCTTGAAGTTCCTCAGTAAGTAGACAGATGACGCTGAAAAAAAGAGAGTACAGTATGCTTAGAAGTTGAACGCACCAGCAGCAAATGCGTCCGGGTTTTCTCTGTTGGGTACCAGGGGCTCCGATTCCTGCTGAGACCCTGAACCCGGGCCATCGTCGTCCGGGTCAGAGCTGGGGACATTTTTGCCAACTATGCCCTTGCCAACCGAATTCTTTCGCATGTTTTTCAGGAATGATGTCGAGGGATCACTTTCCGTTTGCCTGTTTAATTCCACGGATATAGGATAGATATGATACTCTTGAAGGTTATATACAGGCTAAAACGGAGTTGAAACGATCGAAGTTTCCTTCGATCCTTGGACGACGAAATTACTGTACATTGAGAAGATAACTAACTCTCACTACTGTATGTGAGAATCCAATAATTCCTGATGCCATGATGCTGTGTAGGGTACCCAACATAAAGCCCACATTTTTTAAAAATATGAATGATAGTTTCAAAACAGTATTTTTGTGTACTCAACAATATTTGCAAATTTTGGATGATCTGATGTGCTTTGAAAATTGAAGCATGTCAAAAATCCAAATCTGATGTGGTTTGCTCTATACCCATTGTCAGGTATCTTTTCTCCATTACCCAACAACTTTGGATTGATAACCTTGACTTGAAAACATCAAAAAAAAAGAATTCACTCTTTTCATGATCATGCTGGGGGAATCAGTTTCAAAAATATGCTTCAGAAACATTTGGAAAATTAAGGGATTGTATCTTATTTGAAAATAGGCATACCAATTTCGCTCTGTCTTTTCCTGATTGTATGATTCAAGAGGTTTTGATTCTTTTTGACCATGGATTATATTAGTGTTCTCAGGCAAGGGGAACATTTTGGTTTGGGTGGCTTTCAAAGGTGGGCATTTGACTACGGGGGGGGGGGGGGGGGGGGGGGGCTTTTGGCAGAGGGGCTTTTGGACGACATTCATCATGTACATTCAGTATATCAGAAGAAAAATCAAATTCACAAATTGGTATTGTATTGGTATTTGTTCACATATTCAGCATTCATTTAATTGGATGCATAAGTGCAAAACTGAGCGAATTTATAAAAATTAAAGGTGAGTTTCCTCTGCGTGCCATTTTTGAACGCAGAAATTTCCACGGCTTTTTTTTCTCGATGTATTCCAAGTATCTGAAATACGAATATCATTTGTGATGGTACCATCTTGATTTATGGAAATATTTCAGAAACCTTGCGAAATAAGGCGGAGGAAAAAAATATAATTCAATGAAATCGCCAAGACTACATGTGTTCTGTATTTTGAAAAATAGCGGATTTCTTTCGAGGAAACCGTCGCAGGAACATCAAAGCTGGGTAAATGTAGTATTCTTTCGAGTTTTTGTGACTCGTTTCACATATTTGAAGGAGAAAAATCTTGAACTCATCATCAAAAGGAAGAAGATATTTATTAATAAATGCATTTGTCCAGCCTCCATCTATAAAAAAAGGAAGCAATGCNGTAGTATTCTTTCGAGTTTTTGTGACTCGTTTCACATATTTGAAGGAGAAAAATCTTGAACTCATCATCAAAAGGAAGAAGATATTTATTAATAAATGCATTTGTCCAGCCTCCATCTATAAAAAAAGGAAGCAATGCCTTGAATTCTCATTTTACAAATTTTCAAATATTGTGTTAACTTCATTTCATAGTCTGAATTTTGTAGCTGCTCGTGCAGATTTGAATGATCCCCAGTATATAATTAACGGAGGCACGCCAAAATTTTCCAAGACGAAAATCAGACAATAAATATTCCTGCCGAAATATCCCGATGTTTCCGTTGGAAAATCAACCCCTTTCCATCCTTTTCTTTCCAATTATATGAGGATTAAAATGCCTGGCATAAGTAACTTGAAAAGGTTTATCGGATTAAAGCTCGTCAAGGCTAAAGAAATTCCTCAAAAGGAGGAGGGATATCCCTTTTTTATTTTTGGGGAAAGGGATTTTTTAGGATTTTAAACACATCCTCAACTTGGAACAGTCTTGTCTTTGCGTTCGTATCATTCACTTCCCTCGAATTATTTTTCACGTCATCTTTTTTTTTCATTCTGTTCTAGATAATAAATTTGTGCAGCAGTCACGAAATATGCACGCGAAAATCGAGGTAGTGTTTAGCGCTGTAATGTGCGCGTCAGTGTTATGGACCCATCAGGGGTTTTGTGCCTCCGTCAACAGCCCACAAGCCATGTCCATGCTTCAACCCAGTGTTCCTTCCAGGGCTTTTGTGGATCGCAGAAATTTGGCACCTGCAGTTTTACCTCCTCCTCCTGCACCAGCGGAATTTGCACAAGAACCCAGGTATCCACTGTTATCAGCAAGGTATGCTTGAATTGAAACCTGAGTCAGGGTATTTATTTATTTTTCAACGTTCTGACATGATGTGCAAATCTTCAACTGCTCCAAGTCTTCGCTGATTTTTTTTTTCGCGGCTTAAAAATCACTGGTCTGTTTCAGTTATTCTGCGATTGTTTGAAAATTTTACGAAAAACAAAAATTCATAGGCTACGTTTTCGGTGATTCTTCAGGATAAGGCAATGAGTTATCGAATACGTTAGCACAATATATGGAACCAAGTGGAAAATTATATTCATACCGAGAAAATGTTTCCTCAATTGTCATATTTGAGCTGTGAAGCTGACTCACGCTATTATTATTCATGAATAAATAACCAACGAGTTATTATGCATTTGATAATTCATTTGAAAAGAATTACGTGAAGACATTTTCAAGTGCTGTGGCCAAATTAAGTGTTCTCCATAATCTGTGCGCAGTATTAGCAATTAGCAAGACTCTAAAATTTTCTTTGTTTTTTTTTTTGTGGTCCTTATGATGCCAGGAAATCAGATTCTGTGTGGTTTTCTTCTATATTCTGTATCTGTCATTAGTTGAAAAGCACATTCCATTCAATTTTGTGGGATTCATCATACAGTATTAGATTTTCATTGCCGGTTTTCCCATTCGTGTGCCGAGAAAATAATAACCGGAAGAATTCCTGGAAATTCCGGAATGACTTTTAATTGATTAAATGGTTTTAATACACTTTTTAGAGAATTCAGACAGTGACTGAAGAAAATCAATTTCAGCTGAGGTTCGAGGTATGGGGGTTCCAGTCAGCTGAAGAGGCTTTTCGAACCATCGTGCGACATCTAGGAGAAGTTGACAGAGATAAAACTCTTTTTTTTAAACGTGCTTTCATTAATAATCCGCAATGCACGATTCCTTTCGAAATACTGTACTTTTACTGTACTCACGAATACTCCAAAGATTTTCCTCATTAGTACTTTCAATTTATTTGCCTTTCGTGATGATTTTAATGTGTATA
>CAJPEX010002140.1:9556-43727 GCA_905338405.1 Notodromas monacha
TAGTCTTTCACTTACTTTCAAGATGCATCAAATGTTTTGTTTTAATGATTTTCTCTTTCATATTTCAAGGAAATAATGAACAAAAGACCTCAGAAAATTTGACTTGCAGAGTTTTTAGATAAAAAAGACTGGGTTTTGATTCTATGCATTGATTCTATAGGAATTCGGACTTGGTCAAAAAAATTTGACTTGGGGAGGTTTGACTTTGCTTGTGGACCGGAAAAAATCGTTGCCATTATTTCTCTGCTAAAAATGGTGCCAAAAATTATTTTTGCATCATTCAATTTTGAGTCAATTTGCGTGAATGTTGACTGTAACTTTTAAAATTTTGTGTTTGTGTTTTCCAGGTGAGATTTGTGTGCATGAGCGACACGCACAGCTTGACGCACAGGATCACCTTCAGGATTCCCGACGGCGACGTTTTCCTTCATGCCGGCGATTTCACTCGAAGTGGAACCCGGAGAGAAGTCAAAGAGTTCAATGACTGGCTCGGTGAGTAGACTGAAGAAATAAATGCCTTGACAATTTAAATTCCATTTTATTTCTGTAAGGGCTGACGAATTTTTTGTTTGTTGTTGGTATTTTAGGAATGCTTCCGCACCGGAAGAAAATCGTGATCGGCGGCAACCATGAACTCAGTTTTGACAATCGACAATCTGTGTGTGAGAAAATGGAAGGAGGTGCTGGGAAACCGCGTCCTATTTCCGCTAGTCGTTCTGCGCACACTGGCGTCGTCATTGTGAATCCGGTGGATGAAATGGACGGTGATTCTTCTCCGATTGGTGCGTACGTCATCTAGGGCAGGACTTTCGTCTTTTAGTTGGATCAAAAAGCGCAGCATTTAAATTTCAAAATACGGTTGAATCTCCTCATGATTTGTTTTTTAAAGTCCCTGTCAAAGTTCTATTTTTTTTCTGGATGCCGTTTGGCTTTTTATTGACGCAGGAAAGAGAAAAGCTACAAAAGTTGACTTGATGCGTTTTTGAAAGAATATTGGGATGAATTAACCCTTGCCTCAGCTTCGACAATTGAGTAAATTTTTCGTTAAATTCCGAGTCTTACAGTGTTAAATGTTCAAAGATACTAAGACGAAAGAAAGGGAGTTGTTTTAAGGAACAAAGGGGTTCAAAAAACTACCAGGGAACTTTAACGAGGTGGTTGACTGTATTGAAGTGGGAATGCAGTATTTTTTAATTCTTCAACGTTAAATTGCTAAAAAGCGCTGATGAAGACTCTTCTAATGTCCAATTAACCCTGATTAATAATGAAATGGACGCTTTGTCACTTGAATAAGAAACATGACAATCAAATAAATTTTCTTATACTTTTTTGCATTTGATTTGCCTTAAACTCGAATATTCGACGATAGTGTTTAATTTTTGAAAATATAAATAGGGTTTATATTCTCGGACCATCCCTTGAAATAGTATTTCGCGTGCCAATGTAAAACTTCTTCGATTTTACGTGCGTTAAGCATGAAGATTTTTGCGTAAACATGATATGTTCGCGTCATTTTATGAGTTTGGCGTATGTAAAAATATTTTTGCAGGGTCCGCAGCGAGACCTCGTTCAGCAGTGGCATCTAGTTTCGGCCCCGGTGTGATGGGATCTCTGGTGGATTCCCTGGGAGACATTGAGGAAAAACTCTCCATACGGGTCTTTTAAGTAGGCTTTCGGTACTATTGCTTACGACTCATAGAGCTTCTAAGAGAAGAGTGGCACATACCCTAGTTGTAAATACCATGGGGAACCACTCAGCAGGAAATTAAGTACTTAAACAATGTAGATGTCGCCAGAATGTCATTGATGTGACTGCTGAACAAGTACAAGTGCTTCCTTTTGGGTCACTTTTCAGTCGCGAATTCTTCAATTTTTTGTTCAATCACCTTCATGTTCATCAGCATCATTCTTCCTTTTTTTAATGTTGAAAATGGAAAAGAACAAGTTTAGACCAAAAATCTTTTGTTTTGAGCAAAAATTGTTCGTGCCATTGGGAAAATAATTCTTTTCAAAATGTTGAAAATATTTATATTTTTATTTGCAAATCCCAAATGAAAAAAAAATTGCTTGTTGTCTTACACAATCAATTTTATGGCTCACAGGACAATTCCCTGAGTGTTGTCAACCTTTATGAGGATGATTGCTGAATGTGTGGACAAATTTTACTTTGAGATTTGCTCCCTTTTAGACCAGACGCATCCCATACCGAGTACACTAAGTACCTAGTTGAAATTTGGCAAGAACACAATCTATCTTCAGACTTTTGTTTATTCTTTCATCAACAAATGAATATATATTTTGTACAGCAAAGATCCTATGACGTACTCTGCTCCTTACAGAGGGTTTTCTACTACTGAAGATAAGAGGGATGATTCAAGTCCTTTTATCTACTTCGGGGAACCACGCAGAAGTCATTGGAATGATGGGGCGATACTAGAGATTAAAAGGAGGAACAGTTCTCTCAGCCACATTATTTCAGAAAGTCATCAGTAGTATTCTATTGGCAATTCACTGCCAGCAGTGATTTAGAATAATGGCGCAAATTTACATATTAGCGAACCAGTGCAGCCATCCTGCCTGAGTGGGGAGCTATTCTTTGTGTGACCCCACAAATGGTGCACACTGGGGTCACAATTGGTGTATATGGGCTATTCTGGGGTTACAAGCATGCACCTCTGTAGACACAATTTTGATACCATTCCTGGGCTAAATTTGGTGCACAAATGTGACATAACGGGAGTATCACACAAATGCACCAACTGTAACCTTGGTGTAACATATTTGTTTACAAATGTGACCCTGAGTAATCCTGGTGTGAACACACAATTGGTGTATGTTAGGGATATGCATGTGCAACAGAAGAACTTTGGTACAATTTTTGGATCAATTTTGTGAAATCATTGTATTTTTCGATTCATCTGTAGATTTTTCAATTTGAAATGTTTGATTTTTGTACACAGGCAGCCGGATTTTTGCGGCTGGGCCTTCAACCTGCCCCGCGGGCAGGCCCTGTTGGACAAGTGGAACAAAATCCCCGAGGGCATAGATATTTTGCTGTCACACACGCCACCTGTTGGACACGGGGATCACACCATCACCGGCATCAGGGCCGGGTGTGTGGAACTACTCAACTCTGTGCAAAAACGGATAAGACCCAGATACCACGTGTTTGGACACATTCACGAGGGTTCGTGTTGAAATGTCTTTCATGCTTTCTCAATCCTGGTTTAGAATTATTTCTTTTGTCTTCCCTGTCTTTTGCTTCAAGTTTCGTTTTTCTTTTCGGCGATGGAGTTTTTTTTGTTGTTTCAGAGGTCATGGAATAATCGAGAAATTTAATTTTTCTAATTAGAAATTTATTCAATTTCAACCCTGACTTTGTGGCTCACTAAGAGACATTTCAGTGCAATCCTCGCAGAAATAGCACAAAAACGTCTCTTTAGAATAGGAAGATAATGAATTTTTTCATTTGTTCGATTCGCTGTAAAATTATCGAAAAGATTTTTTCAAAGTATTTGGTAGCACTTGCACTGATGGAAAGTTTGTGTAAACTGTATTTAATAAGGTAGAAATATTTTTTGAAATTACAATATTTCTAAATTTTGTGCATCCTGCTTTGAAAGACTTTCAAGTTTGAAGTAGTGGCTATGTTACGATTAAAAATGGAATGAGTCATAATGTACAGTATATAAATGCGCAAATATAAGACAGATAAAAAAATGTTTGAATACAAAATTGATGCAGAAATTTGGAATTTTAGCCTTTTTTTTTAAACAAAAAAGATTTGAATGCAAAATTGATGCAGAAATTTGGAATTTTAGCAAATTTTGGAAAAAAATTTTTGAGAAGAGTTTTGTGTGACAGAAAACTTGATTGCATTTCTTACGCAGGATGTGCTTCATTAAATTACTGTGTTGAGAATATCAACCTGTTCGAGCTGACTTCAGAAAATCAGTGAGAGAATTGAAAAATATCAAAAATTGATGGAAGCTCGAGATAGGTTAACTTTTTAGGGAAAACTTTATTTATTTACGCTTTGTTTTCGTTCTTGGAATGATTTTCATCAATTTTTTAGGCTATGGCATTACATCCGATGGAACGACGATTTTCATCAACGCCTCGACCTGCAACACGGGTTACAAACCACACAATTTGCCGATTGTGTTCGATATTCCTCTGCCCCGGGGGCATACCAAAAATACATGAACATGCGGTGTTATGCAACTAGTGTGCAACTCTGTTTTTATGCAATACACCTCGTCATTTTTCAAAAACGAAGCTTTTGCGTATTTTTGAAGGCGATCAATTTCACGAATTAAACGCATGTTTTCTCTTCATGTTTTTTCAGATAATGTTTCAGTGAACTGTGGTTTTTATTTTGTATTTTGTCGTCGAAATTATGGAGCCTCGAGGGCATGGATTCAGGGGTGGATACTCGCAAGGGCAGTCGAAACCGAAAGCGAAAAACAACAGCGTTCCGGACAGGTTGGTATGAATAATTGTGTTAATTGTTCTTTACAAATTGGATGCCTTCATGAGCGTTTGTTGAAAGACTTTTTTATTCTATTTTTCTGCAGATGGTTGGATTACTCGAATTTTGGCAGACAGATTCATGGGACTCCGATCGTTGCCTTGAAGGTTCCTCTGAGAGCTGTGAGTTTGTTCGCTTTATTTCATGGACTGTTTCGATTTGTTTGCAAATTTATCGGTAATACAGTGAGACCCCGATATGCGGACAATTAGGCTTAAGGACACTTGAAAAACCAAAAAATCAGGCCCATATGGATATTGAATATCATTTGGATATTGGCTCGAGTTAGGGACACTTTTCTGAAATTTTCCCAAAAAATCAAAATTATTTAATTTTTAATTTATGCTTTCTATTGAACAAATCATGCTACAGTATTTACATTCGCAGAATTGAAAAAATATGTCAGAATAAATTCACTCCAATTCATAATAAAAAGCAAGCTGATTTTGTGCTTCTTTTTTCTGTTTTTTTCTATCATCTTTGCATGTTCGAAGAACACTTCTTCTTTGCTTCTGTATCCTCTTTTTGATACCAAAAATCATATTCTATGTGGTTTTGTTCTGCAATGTTGTTTAATATGACTAGAAGCTTCAAGGGAAATAATTTTTCTTTATTGTTTTGAGGACTAATTTCTAATTTTTGACAAAAAGGAGAACCAATTAATTACATTAGCATTAAAGTTTGATGGGAAAATGAGACTCGACTTGGGGACATTCCAACATCAGGATACTCTTGATGCACCAATCATGTCCGAATTTGGGGGTCTCATTGTATTTATAATTTTACAGTTTGTTTGGAGATGTTGTTATGATAACGTTGATCAATTGCAATTAATTAAAAATAAAATTAGGAATTGGCAAATTTTCCACAATTTACTTACCAGGTGGGAGGAAAAATTGGGTGTGAATCAAACTCGGGTATTAATTTTTCAAAAAGTTTTACGAGTTCAGGTGTAAAAGTTCATTATAGTCGATTCTAATGGGATTTTTATTCACAATTTTCAACAGAACAACTCAATGTACTGGAAATGATTGATAATTGGTTGAATTCAGGTTCCATTTGTGTCTAAATTTGAATTTGCGTGTTATTATTTTTGGATTTTTCGTTTTTTACAGTCACTGAAAGTGTGGTGCGTGTCTTACTTGGGTATTCAATTATCAATTTTTATCAAGACTTTTTGACCGAAATACTTGTTAAAGCGAGGTACTTGAGTAAAGTACGGCATTCGTTTGGTATACCTTTTGTTGAAAATATGCGAAAATGAACTTGAGTGGATAATGAAATCTGTGATTGATTTATTTTTTCAGGAAATTGCGAATAAGGTTCCGGAAGATAAACGGTTTGGTCCGACTGACGTGCTTGAACAGATTCAGAATCTTGGAATGGTGCTTGATTTGACTGCAACTCAACGTTACTATGACCCGCAATTTTTCATGAGTCAAGGAATAAGGTGAGAAATAGAAAAATGAACAGTTTTTTTGTTGTGGGAACCATGCCATTTTTGTTGCCGATTTTTTGTGCTTGTCCCCACATAACGAATGAATCCAGTAACAAGAAAACCGCATTAAGAATTTCTTAAATGAAGAAAAATGTATTAATCTGCATGAAAACAATTGAGAACTTTGTGAACATAAATGAGCTTGAATTCCAAGAATTGATCGTATGTACCCTGAAGCATGATTTTTTTTAAAACCAAATTTCAATTGTGATTGTCAATCATAACATAGATTAGAAAAATTTAGAGAACTGTATATATTCAGAGACAAAAAGTACAGCAAGTCAAGAGAAGAGCTGAGTCTGATATTTTTCAGTGTGAAAACAGTTCTGCAGAAGCAATTTTATTAAATTGAAGCACTTGATTTGTGACTTGTGGAATTATAAAGTTTTTCAAAAACTTTTCTTCTGTGGAACAAATACCATTTTTGAATGAAACCTTGAGGTAATTTTCATAAATGTAGCGGTTTTTGCTCATTCAAAAATCCTTGAACATGCAGTACTGTATAGTATTTAGTTTTGCCATGTGGGAATCCACTTGATGTACCATTATCTTGGCAATTCTTTTTACACACTATTCTGAAGAAGCCAACCTTGCAAAAATAAATTTCAGTGATGGCACCTGCATTATTTATCTCAACATACTAGTTTCCTGAAGAAAAAAAGACTGGTAAAGTACCATCTACAGTATGTTGTTGAAAATTTTTGAGAATAGTATCCCCTATAATAAAGTTACTTGCGTTCGTAAGTGTGTGGGACCTCACCTCTCTTACTTTTTACTTAGGGCTATTTACGAAATCCGAACTCCCTCCCACAGAGCCCCCAGTGAGGCCTGCAGGAGGTTCCCGTTTCCCGGCGTCTTGCCTTTCAAAATTTGGCAAAAAATGAATTTTGAAGCAAACTTCATTTTGAAAATGGTATAAGCAGCGCCATGATGTTTCCTACATTTCCTTTTTTTAAAGTTTGAAAAAGCTTCAAAATTCACAAAGTTACAGTGAAAAGCGCAAAACATTTTTCAAAAACNATTATTGGACAACATTGAAACCTAAGATAGAAGAGTGAAATACTCTGTTTTATTTTATATATATTTTTTAGTGAAGTATTGTTTTTGAAGCATTTTAGGTACATGGCATGAGCATACAAATACCACATGCCTACAGTGGGATATTACCAATGTAATCAGTTGTAAACAGGTGGCCCTGCACTGTCTTCTTGGTGTATATGTGCTCTATGTATTGGACATTTTAAAAATGCAAGTAAAATTCTAAACATGATGCCCAGGTGTGGCTGGGCACCCCCAGCTTGTCTTGTAAAAAAGCTTCTTACTGGTGGTACCCTCTCTCCTTATGAAAGTGCCATAATCAAAATAAGAGTGCCACCACCAGTGTAAGAAAGGTTCAGGATCCTTGAAAATAATGCATGTCTTTCCTTAGTGGTTTGCTTATTTTATTTTTGCTTTACACCATCTCCGTAATAATAAATGGCAATTCTAATAAATATGGCATGATAATGAATGGGTGCCACAGCTGTATATTTATGCGAGAAAGGCATCTTTATTTGTCCTGGTGTATTTATCAAGATGCCACTTGATGAAAAGGCAACCTCATCATTGGGCTCAATTACTTGTGTTTAGATTGTTGTTATTCCAACTGCAAGCGACATCTAGTCAAGTTATCCTGGATGTAAATGAAGTTTGGTTTCCATTGTTCAGGTATTTCAAGCTGGTGTGTGAAGGACGCGTGATCCCTGGAGCAGACACAGTGAGAGCCTTTTTCGCCCAAATGGACGGCTTCCGGAATGACCCAGGAATGCGGGGCTGTGTGATTGGAGTGCATTGCACGCATGGTGTCAACCGCACTGGTTATCTCATTTGCAGATACATGATCCAAAGACTGGGACTCTCAGCTCAGGAAGCCATTCAGAGTGAGTTAATTGTGACCGGAGAATGAACTGGAAGCCCTTTGTGAATGAAAATTGTATCCTTGAGATCAGACTTGGTCTAGACCTGTGCAAAGCTTTTGTCTAATTGCAATACTGTAGTTGTAGAAGTTGAGTGAACAAGAAAATTGTTGAATGAATTAAAATTCTTCACGTTCATAGACCTGTCATCTGGGGTGACACCTCTGTTGATAAAAGCTGTACAGTTCTCATGAAATTAGTTTTGGCCAAGACCTTTAAAATGATTTTATAAAACTTACAAGATTGTATCAATGTATTGAGTAGGAAATATTTTATTGAATGAAAATCCTTCAGATTTGCAAAAGTCTGCTCCTGTGTTGGAAAAAAATAGAGCTCATCTGTGAAAGCTGTGTCCCAAAAATTAAGTTCGGTCATAATCTGTGAAATGCAATTACAAAACTGTGTTTGTGACTGTATGGTGAACAAGAAAATTAATAAACAAATTATATTCTTCATATTTGTAGAACTGCAAATCCGTTTTTGTCTTCTGGTATGAACACCTGTTGATGGAATCTGTACAGTACAGTATCTGCAAAATTAAACCTGTCCAAGACTAGAATTATAGAATACATATTATAAATATCAATTGAAGGATTTCTTTGAAATATGTGTTGAAAAGGAATATACAGTATTATTGAATGGGAATAAGATCTTTATCCTTAACAGTGCTCTTGGCCAAAATGATCGACATTTTTTAACCTTTCAAAATTTAAATGGACAAAATAAATGAGGAAAATACAGTGGGTATTTTTACTCTCTCAGTGAACCAGAATTTGTGATTTCAGTGTGAAAAGAAGATAGCTTCAATATTCCTTTACAAATGAGTCATGATGAACTTGAAGTCAAAGTATTTATTTGAAAACATACTTTCTTTGAATGACCCTTATACGTTGAAAACTAGGAGGGTACATGTTTAGGAAATAAAAACACACTGTAAAAATACATGTTGGACGTAAATTAACTTAGGGATCTTTTTCAGAGTTTGAAGCTGCAAGAGGGCATAAAATCGAGAGACCGCTGTACGTCGATCATCTGTCTGAGTTGGGGTGCACTTCAGTTCAACCTTCCCCGAGGTAATGTTGTTGGAAATTTGTCAAAAATTTGAAAGCTTCATGTGAGACAATGTTTGCTGTTTTTTTTTTCTTTACAGGTACGATGGCGGTTCGAGTTTCCGAGGAGGCGCCAAGGTCCCGTGCCCAAAACCTGCACGCTCGTCTATGCTTGGGCCACTTAGTACCGCAAGTGCACCGTTCACTAAAACTCCTTGCACCGTTTTTGGGGGCGTTAAGCGTCCTCTAAAAACGGCCAGCTGGACCTGTACTTTCGGGATTATTATTTTTATTCATTTTTCATCACTCGGTTTGTTCATCTCACGGCCTACAACCTGCGGTGAAAGTACCGACGAAAAGCCACGGTTGAACACAGTATGGTAGCTCAGACGGCAGGCGAACTTAAAAAGCTAAACCTCCCGTTACGACTTGATCATTAGTGGATTTTTCTGCTCCATGCATAAGATAATGTGGGATTTTATGGCGTAATATAACCTATGAAAAAATTACATTTTCATGACGTAAATGCTTTATTTATCGCATGGAGCAGAAGAATCGGTTCATTAAGGAATCTTCCGTATTGCCCTTTAATTTGATGAGGGAGGGTGGATGGTGGGCTTGAGGTTTTGGCACGGTCCGACATTCGGCTCTATTTGTTTGGCTCACTGGAAAAAATGAGTCCAATTTACTTACTGTAAAAATTTCATTACAGATAATTAATATTTAATAACCTATAATAACCTTTAATAACTTTTATTTTATTTTTTTTATTATTATTTCTCTATTTTAATATTGTTTCTCTATTGATATTGTTTCTATAATATTCTAGTACTAGTATTTTAATATTGTTTCTCTATTAATATTGTTTCTATAATATTGTTTCTATAATATCCTAGTATTTTAATATTATTGGATTGTTATTTTTTGAAAAAAAGGATGTTTGAATATACCGCCTATTGTATTTTTGATTTTCATATTCTACTGTATTTTTCTTTCCTTTTCAGAGGTTGGTTTCAATTTCAAGTTTCTGTATTATTAGAAAGTAATTAGGGATTAGTATTATTAGGAACTTGAAATGTCCATATTTGTTGGTGGACAGATATGGTTTGACATCTGAAATCCTACCCACTTTTCAAGATCAACAGACAGATATGGACATTTCAAGTTCCTCCTTTTAAACAATAGAAAAGGAGAAACTTGAAATGAAAATGTCACCTCTGAAAAGGTGTCTACAACAACCTGAAAGGAAAGAACATTTGCTGAACTCGGGTTTTTATGTTGAAACCCACCGATTGCGAACAAGGAATAAATCGGTTCCAAAACATTAAATCCCTCACAACCCTTCTCAAGGCTGACTGCAAGTCCAATACCAATAATGCAAGAACAGTGAAGCTTTTTAAACTTTACATCAAAATCCCACCCATCACTCATACGTCTCTCAACGAATCCATCGGGAGAGACGAAAAAAAAAAGAGAGCAGCAGAAACGAGGGAACTTACATATAGGAGTTTGAAATGATTGGTTGATTGATTACAGTCTTGCACAAAACAAAGCGAAACATGCGTCTCCTTCTTCAGCGCTTGGCCCTGTCTGCAGCACGCACATACACCTGTCCTCCATTCGCAGTCCATTCCTTCTCAAATTCATGCTCCAAAATCTCTGCTCCTTTCTTCCTGGTCAGGCCAGTTTCCTCCAGGGCCAGTTCACACATTTGCATGTCATCCTTGCCTGGAAACAAAACAAGACCAGACACATACATACTGTATATAGTACTCATCAGAGGGAAGACAAGACAAATAAACTATGGTTCTCACCAGCAACAAGCAAGAGGGGGCTTTTGTCATCATGCAGCTCCATTTGTCTGGCAATGTATTGTCCATCAAAGTGGGCAAACCACCAGCCCTTTTGGCCAGAGGTTGACACCATGACCTTAGTCTGCTCTTCTTCTGCGTTGGGCCTCAGGAAGGGGATCCTGAAGTACCTTTGGTCTCCCACTGAGAGTCCACCCACTCCATTGGCCAGCTTGGCTTCCACAAATTTTGCTGCAAAAAGAATAATTTTTCTGTTGACCACCAGAAACACACAGGAAAAAACATTGTCTCCATTGAAACACAGCAGATTAAGAAATAACAAGAACAATTACTTGCAATTTTTGTTAGCCCTTGAATTGCCAGTATATTTTCATGAGCATACATGATAATAATTATTGCATAATTATTGCATTATTTCTCCTTTGATGGATGAAACTGCATCCATTTTAATTTTTAAAACTTTAATTGACAAATCAACAACACATTAATGTATATTTGATGGGGGTAGAATCCAGTTCAAGACATATAGAATTGGTGGTACTTATGGGTGCTGAAAAAGCTCATTCTGAATGTGATGAAATTGGCACATAGAAGGGCAGATGAAGTTTATATTTTGAGAGCATATGGATCAGAAGATATTAAAAAAAAAATATCTCACCAGCTTCCAAGATCATTGGAGGAGCCCTTTCAGTCTCTTCTCCAGAGTTCCTCTTCTTGTTCCTCGCCTTCCACGCGTGGTACACTTTCAGGCGACGATGGAACTCCACTCTGCAAGCCTGTATATTCATGTGTGTGAACCAACAAAATGTCAATAAAATGATCAAAGGAATAAAATAGAATGCTGGTGGACTCACTTCGAGAAGATCCAGATCACATGAAGTGTTGATGGTGTCTCTCAACTCGGAATACTTCCACTTGGACAAGTCATGCTTGGAGGTGTTGGGATGCATGGTACCATTCTTGATCCCTGGAGCCCGTGCCAAACGTGGAGTGCTGGCAGCTGAGGACAACTGAGGATTGCCCAAGTCATCCACCTGCAGCATATCGCAAAAGAAAATTTTCATAAAAACTCAAATAAAACTCAAAGTGCTACATAGGAGGGCACACATTTTGACTTATTTTGTTGTTGTAAAAGGGCACTGGGTTTACATTTTTAAATACAGTACAGCACCAAGATCAACTTTCCATAGTTTGGAACTAGGGAATTTTACTGGATGAGAGAATCTGAGGAAGACTTATTGACTGTGTATTTGTTCAATATATTGGGATGTATAGTGTACAGATATATAATTTTTACATGATACCTAAAACAAAAAACAAAACTTCTGAAATTTTCACTGAAAGAATAAACTACTGAAAAACCCTTAGGGATCATCACTGAAAAAAACTTCTGAAGTTATGTCTGAATTGTAACTGCTACAATCATAACAGAAGTAAATTTGGAATTATAACTGAACAACTTGAAATTATCACCATAAAATTGAAAAAATGAAATTTTCACTGAAATATAGAAATTATCATTGATTGGAAGTTTGAAATCATCACAGAAGAAACTATTGAGGTAACCACCGCCAAAATTGAAAGAAACACTGGAAAAATGGAAAAAATGCTGAAAAAAGAAAATAAGGAATAACCTTGAAATAAAGTATTCAAAATGCTAATAAGCAAATATTCAATGAGACATTTCAAATAATAATAAAATGAATTTTGAAATGATAATTAAATAAATTTTGAAATAATCATTGCAATAAATTTCTAAATCAACAATGAATAACTTGAAATCATCAGTGAACAAAGTTTTGAAGTTACCATTGGAAAAAGTGGAAATAATCTCTGAAAAAATGATATTATTATTTGAATAATTGTTGGAATTATTACTTGAATAAATTTTGGAATTATTTAAATACATTTTGAAATTATAATTTAAATAAATTCTGAAATCGTCAGAATAAAGTACAGTATTCAATTCATCACAGATATATGCTTAAAAATTTTAATGTGTTCTTTGTTTATTTTAGAGTGAAAGGCAAATACTGACCTGAGTCCCCATTTCATTGGCCAGCCTGAGGGCCAGCTCATGGTCCCTGCGCTCCTGCTCCAGCTGCTGCCGGGCCAGCTGGTCCTCTTCAATTTCCTTCTTCTTCAATGCATCCTCCCCAATCTTGAGCTTCTTGGCAGCAAGCTCACTCAACTTGGCCTCCTCTTCTTCCTTCTTGCGCCTGGCTTCCATCTCAGCTTTCCTAATATAGAAAACAAATTATGTTTGAATTATTATTTAGATAAATTTGGAAACTATTATTTAAATACATTTTGAATTCATCATTCAAATACATCTTGAAATTATTATTTAAACCAATTTCGAAATTATCATTCAAATTAATTTTGAAATCATCATTCAAATGAATTTTGAAATTATCATTCAAATGAATTTTAAATATACTATCATCCAAGATTCATAAATTTTAATTTCTATACAACATTTCTTTCTTTCTTTTTTTTTAATTGAATTTTATGAAAATTTACTTCTTTCTGTTTTCTTCCTCCTCTCTCTTCTTCCTGGCTTCTTCCTCTTCTCTCTTTCTGTTGAGCTCCATCTGCTCTTGGATCTTGCGCAAACGCTCTTGTTCTTCAGCACTCTTCTGCTTCTCCAGCTCTGTCTTGAGAGCTGCCAGCTCTTTGTTCAAAATGGCCACCAAAGTAGCGTGTTCCTTGTCTATCTCTTTCTTGGTGATCTTGGGATTTGCCTAAAAGATGTAAAAAAATGCTGGATCATTTATCAATGAATGAAATAAATATTATCACTGAAAAACTTCAAATAATCACTAAAATGTATTTACACCAAGCTTATTTTTGCCTGGCTTCTATCTCACTGTCAAGCTACCATTAAAATCTGTATAATCACTGAGAATATAGAAATTATCATTTAAAAATATTTTTAAAACAGAATAAGCTGTTCAATTCATCACATGAAAAAAATTGGATCTTAGCTTGCTGGCTTCCACCTCCTTCATAGTGAATATATAATACAGTGGTCTGGCCAAGTTTTCAGTGAGATTATAAAAAAATTATTTCATAAAGATAAGATTTTTGTATCTCTGAGTGCTGCTTCCCTTCAATCTAATCTTTCTTTTGACCCCATAAAATATACTGTACTGAGTTTTTGTAACAATTTAATATTCATATACTGTTGTAAAATTCAAAAAGCTTCTACCCTGAAAAATGTTTTTTTTACTCTAGACTATATCTATAGGATCAAAAATTTTAATTTGACAAACAATTTGGTGTTTTAAGGATAAATTGAAATGATGACTGAATAAATTGAAATGATTGACTAAATTGAAATGACTGAATAAATTGAAATAATGACTGAATAAATTGAAATGATGACTGAATAAATTGAAATGATGACTGAATAATTTGAAATGATGACTGAATAAATTGAAATGATCACATAAAAGTTTGAGAAAAGTTCTGACCATCAGCAAATAAAATTTGTACATCAATCAATCAATCAATCAATGGAAAGAGTTGCATATTCCAGTGTGAAAAGAGAGTCTGCTAGGAAAAATTACCCTGATCTTCTTGATGGTTGAGTTGAGGTTGGCATCCATCTGAGCCACAATTTTGGCAGAGTTGTCCCTATTAGTCTTCAGTTGGCTCACAATCCTGCTCATCTGACTCACATTGTTCTGAGAATGCAAGGAAAACAAATTGTAATTAGAAGAAAAAAGGGTGGCACAGTACCCTAGCTCTCAAATGTTACCAACCTTTAGGTCTTTGATTCTCATGATCCCCAAGTAGCGAGGGCGGTGTTGCTTCTTGGCTTGGTGCATCCTCACAGTCTTTTGAATAATCACTAGGTTCTCCTTCCTGAACTTGATCTTGTTCTTCACTGAAATCCATAAAATGAAAAATAAATAAATAAATGCAGATTAATTACATTACATTACAGTAATGTAAAGTCAACTCCTTGAAATACTGAATCATTCCAACAAGGTCGAACAATATTCCAGAAATTTGAAAACAAAACAACAACAAAACTGCTCAATTAATTTTTGAATTCTTGGTGTGGGAAACTAAGGCAACAAAATTGTCCAAAAAGACCAAGCTTGATGAAAAGAAATCCTTGAATTCCAGCAAACTTTCTAAACAGTATATTTAAATTTTTGAAATTTCTTAAAAATCAAGGCAAAGATTGTGTAAAAGAAAAAAGAGTGAAAAATGAGTAAAAGTCCAAAGGAAAATGAGTATCCACTTAAGATACATTCTTGATGCATCAATTGCATCCACATTCCAATCAGGGCCTCACAGTACAGAACAGTAATGAATGTACATCAGTACACAGAAGAAAAAGAAGTAAAAAAAAAGACAACTTACACTTGATGACCATCAATGTTCCCCACATGGCCTTTTTCCAGCGCGAGCAAAGCAACCACCTGTGCACCTTCTTCACCAGGGCAGCCAGGTTTTCAGGGTCACTCTTGAGCATTTGGTCAAATTCTGCAAACTTTCCAGCTCTGAAGAACACCTTGGTCATGCCAAACTTGAAGTCATGCTCATTGAGGCCCAGTGCCCTGAACAGGGCCTTGCAAAACATCCTGGGATTCAGGGAGGCCAGCTTGCCAGGCAGGTACTTTTGGTACATGTCAAACAGGCTCTGGAAACCAGTTCTGGAAAGACAATTTTCAACAACAAAAATTATTTCCAGAAACAATTTTCATGCAACACAGGTGTGCCATCTGTTGAATCAAGCAACAAAATCATTTGACAATATTGGATACTGTACATTATTGCAGATTGAATACCTTTGTCTTCTTCAACAAATTTCATGTACAGTGTCATTCTTAAAACTGTAAATTATTACTTACAAGGAATTACAATATTATGGTCATTTTTGGTATAAAGGATTTCCAACAATGCAAAATTTTCAAGAAATTGGCAAGTAAGTAATTTTTATTGATTAACCTGCCCTAATAGAGAAAATGTATGCATACAAAAATAATAGTTCAAAAGACTTGCCTAGAGGGATATCCTTGCTGCATGAGCTCCAACACACTGCCCATGCCTGCACATTGCAGCTGAGACAAGATGGCACCACCATCAAACTCTCTGGACACCATCCTGACATTGGGCTTGATGCATCTGATGAAGCTGGTACCCTAAACAGCAAATATGGAATTGAAAAAATAATAAAAACTTTATGGCCCAAAATAAAAATGAAGCAAGTGACATGAAAACAGTTATGTGTTGAATCCATAGGAAAAAAATCAAAACTTGTTATTTGCTTGAGTAATAATTTTTTTGAAATACTGTTATTTTTATGATCAAAAAGGAATGAGGATAATTTACACCTCAATTTCCCTGGGATTTTCTTCTTGGTTGCCAATTTCATTTAGCAAAAGGTGGAAGTTGGCAAGCTATTTTTTTCTACCTTCAGTGACTTGCTTTCAGATAAGTCTGAAATTCTGCATCAGTTTCTAATTTGTTTTTGAAAGAGCCTTTAATCTTATTTATTTTAAAATTTATTGCTTTTTTCTATGATTTCTCTAAAAATGAAGAATTCCTTGAAAACATTCCACTTTTTGGAAATATTGTAGGAAGCTTTTTTTGGTTCCTTCAAAACTTGACCACCGTTTTTTTATTTTTACAGTTTTTCTCCAATTTATGCATCTATTATTGACAGATGAATGTTTCTGCCATGATTCTTTTGAGCTTTGGTCCTAGTCTTCTTTTTTAATTAAGGCCTTTCTCTAAATCCTGAAAATTTACACAATTGAAGATTTTCGATTTTTCTTTGAACTTTTAAAGTTATTTTCAGTAGTATTTCTTCTTCCTTTATTCTAAATTTCTCCTCAAGTGAAAATATTTTTAGGATGATTTCTTTTAAACTTAATCCCACTTCCAACATTATCTTTCTATGAATTATTCCATCATTTTCTTGAATAAAGATGTTTTCAATGATTTCATCCTTCAAACATTTCAATTTAAAACAAAAAAGACTCACATTTCGGCAGGAATTCATCAAAAATTTATGCATAAAATGCATTTAGCAAAAGTTATGTACAGTATTATCACAAGATATACACTGCAGCTGTATCACATTGAGATTAAATGCCAAGATAATTCTAGAAAATTTTAAAATGTTTCTCTCACAGTGGAATGCAGCTTCTCCATGAGCTCCTCCAGCTGGCCCCTGAACTTAGTGGCCACAGAGATGTAAGTCAACTTGCCCTTGTTCAAGTTGACATCGGATCCGTCAAACAGGGCCTGGAGAAAATCGTTTCTAGACTCCGACATCAGCGCCTCTAGCGACGTGTGCAAGGCATCATTGTTCTTGTCAATAAACTGCGCCTGTCAAATTGAAAGAGAGAAAAAAAAATTACTTGAATGAAGTGCAGCTGAAGAAAATCTCGTCACAAAAGATATGCATTTGAAAAAAAAATCTTTGCTATAATGAAAGGAAATAAAAAAATAAAGACAGAAAAAATCTCATTAAATCTCAAAAATCAAACAACATTTTGCTTCAAAAAATATTGTTATACACAAATTTTCAGTTTAATTCAGCAGAATTTCGTTAAAACGAATCAATGCTGAATAATAAAGACTACAGTATTCTTCAATAAATCCCTATTTTGAAAGAAAAATATAATTTCATAAATACCAGTAATCATTTCCATATAAAACGAATTTTTCCTTCTAATCAGGTAACCATCAAAAAATTTGCAACAGAGAAGAGAGGAAAAATCTTTTACTTTTCAATGGCTGAAAATTTTTTTTTTTCAAATTCCTGCAAATAATAAGGTTTCCAGCATGGATTGCCTCATAATTATTGCTTGAATAATCCACAAAATAATCATTATTTTTCAGCATAAAATGAGGTCAACAATCATCAACTGGGCACAAATAAGTAATTTCTTTCTTCCTGCTCATATGAAAAAGGTTCAAATTCCAAACAATTAAAAAAAAAAGGTTTCCAGCAATTGCTTCAAATTAACACAAGGATAATTTACAGAGAATATTTATTTATTCATTCATTCAATTTTTTTCTTTTCTTACAGTGTGGTAACACACAGCACCAGCAAAATGGCGCACAATGAAGCCCTCCTCGTCCCGCAGTTCCCGGTGCTGCTTGAGGCGGGACCTCCTGGGCAGGGCCAGCCGGAAGTGCTGGCCATGGTTCTGGTGCACAGCTGCCGTGAAGTGGGCCGCACTGGACTTGGGCAACTTGCCTTCTTCGTTGAGGAGGTCAATGATGCCAGTGGCCTTGGCCTCCAGCAAATCTACAAAAATAACAGGACACACACACACACACATGAAATCATCAAACAAAAAATAAACTTAAATGCATTAATTATTACAATTATTTTATTAATTATTAAACATTTTTCAAAAGTCAACTTTCAAGAGATGCAAAAGAAAAATATCATAGTTAGGTTTTTGAGTAAATGAAAATGGCCTAATTAGCTACTGGCTAATCCATTAAAAGGATTTCCTTTCATGAAAAGGAAAGAAAAAATAATAATTAACAAATGATAATAATAATAATCATTAAAATATAATAATCATTACAATATAATAGTCATTACAATATAATAATCACTACAATGTAATATTCATTATAATATAATAATCATTACAATATAATAATCATTACAATCTAATAATCATTACAATATAATATTCATTACAATATAATAAATATAATACTCATTAAAATATAATAATCATTACAATATAATACTTATACATAGAATAAATTATATATATTTATGATATAGATAATTATTACTTATTATGATACTGTAATAACAACTTATTATTTTTTAAATTAACATAATGTTCAGAATGCAGGAAGTTGGCAAAACACTTTGTGAAAAGCATCACTAAAAAAACATTTATATGTTACAAGGATATCCTGGAATAATTCTAAAAATATTTAATAATTTTTCAGATGTATTCCACAGACAAGAAATTGGCAAAAACCTTCATGAAAAATATTAATGCTGTCCAAAAATATGCATGTGTTCTGAAATTTTAAGAGCACAGGGAAAAAGGAACATTTGACTTGGGGAGGCTAAAAGTGTTGAGTTAGGGAGGTTCAAAATGAATCATGGTCTTTAAAGGGGTCTGCCAAAACTCAAAACTCCTGGAAATTTGATTTTTGGAAGGTTTAACAGAGAACAAGGTCCAAAATGTTTTGGGTTCAAAAACTCTTCTTAAAATAAGCCTGTAACTCTAAGTTGCTCAATTTATGATCAACAGTACTATAAAGTGGTTCTGATGTACTTGAAAAAATGTCTTTTATAAACTGCTGAACAACTTTTTAATGTTACTCATCAAAACTCAATGATTTGAAGGAAGAAACAGTTTCAAAGAAAAGTCCTGCTCCTTGTAATCTATAGGTTGCATGGAAACTTACACAATTATCTCAGAAAATATTTTTTTGCTCAAGCGACATCTATCTCATGATGAAAGAGAGCAACATCACTAGTTCAACATTCTAATCCATCAGGGTGACTCACCAATGCAGTCCTGATTGTCCACATAGTCAATCTTGGGTACATTCAGGCCCTCTTTAGAGTACAAGGCTTGTTCATCATGCAAAACCCTCTCATTAAAAAACATCTGCAGCTTCTCATTGCAGTAGTTGATGCAGAACTGCTCAAAGCTGTTCACAGGAAAATATTCTGAAAAAAAATACAGTGAATTGGTTAGTTCACATTCTTTCAGGAAAAAAGATCAACCATAAAATAATTTCTACAATTTTTGCAAATCATGCACAAAACAAGTGTCCTCATTTTTAATATATGTTTAACCATCTATACCAGTGTTGCCAACCTTTTTGGGTCTACAGACTTCCAAATTCCTGTAAAAAAAATTTTGCTTACCAGCAAATTCCCATGAATTTTTCTTCAGACCAGCAAAGTTTCATTAACCTTTTGCAAACTCAAAAAAGGTTTGCTTGAAAGACTTTATGGCACTTTGTCTGCTTTTTGCAAAAATAAAGTTGGGAACCAATGAAGCAGCTTCATCAGGTAATGACATTCAGTGGAATGTTTTAAAATAAATTAGAAAGGTGGACTTGAAGAAATAAGGTTTCTCAGAATGAAAAACTAAAATAATTTATTTCAGCAGGTGAACATTTGTAATAAGTATTACTAGGAGAAAAGTCAACTTTCATTTCCCATATTGGATAATTTCAATTGCCATTTAGTGTCTTTCCAAAATTTCAGATAAAGATAACAGACTTCATAACTACTTTTTATAAATTTATTATGCTGAAAAAAAATTGTCCTGCAGACCAGCAAAAAACTTCTATAGAACAATGCCACACTGTAGATTAACTGATGATTTAAAAATAATGTATCCGCATTCAATATATATGTATATATATATATATATTTTTTTTTTGCAGACCAGCAAAAAACTTCCATATATATATATTTTTTTTTTTGCAGACCAGCAAAAAACTTCTATATATATATATANGAATGGACCTATTGATCTTGTTGACAATGTAGTCAAAGAGCTTGGAGTAGACGGCCTTGGCCAGGGCGTCCCTGGCACTGGTGGCCTCCCAGGGCTTGAGTGGCACCATGATGATGGTGCCCTTGTAGCCGCCCTTGGCTGTTTGCATGACCCTGGAAAGCAGGGCCTGTTGCAACTCGCCGGCGTTGACGCCCAGCAGGGACGCCGCTGCAGCCAGAGCCGCCTCTGACCCGGCCGCCACTCGACAGCCGCCTCGGGAGTCGTCGGGGTTCTCTTCGAAGCTCACGTTGCCCAGGTGCAGGACGGCGGCGACGGTGGAATAGATGGAGAGGCGCTCTGGCTCAGTGACGCTGAAGGTTTGCAAGGACTAAAATTGGCACAAGAAAAAAAAAACAATTGTAATAAAAATTTTTTTGACTTCATCAGGTTTTTTTTCCTCAATTATATTTTAGATATGGGAAAATCAGGATTAAAATAGCTGTTCTGAAGGGATAAATTGGGGCATTGAAATAAACTTCCAATAGTCATTTGCAAGGACTAAAATTGGCACAAGAAAAAAAACAATTGTAATAAAAAAAATTTTTCATCATGTTTTTTTTCTCAATTATATTTGAGATATGGGAAAATCCGGATTAAAATAGCTGTTCAAAAATGGGATAAACTTGGGCATGGAAATAAACTTCCAATAGTCATTTTCAAACACTAAAATTGGCACAAGAAAGAAACTATTGTCATAAAAAAAATTTTGACTTCATCATGTTTTGTGTTCTCTATTATATTTTAGATATGGGAAAATCAGGATTAAAATAGATGTTCTAAAATTGGATGAATTGGGGCATGGAAATATACTTCCAATAAAGTCATTTGCAAGGACTAAAATTGGCACAAAAAAGAAAAAAATTGTGTAAAAAAAATATCTTTTCTTCAAATTTTTCAATGCACTTGATCAGGTTTATTTTTTTCAATTATATTTGAGACTTGGAAAAATCAGGATTAAAGTACTTCTTCTAAAATAGGATAAATTGGGGCAAGGACTAAAATTCGCACAAGAAAGAAAGCAAAAGTTAAAAAAAATTTCAAATGCACTTGACCAGGTTTATTTTTTCAATTATATTTGAGACATGGGAAAATCAGGATTAAAATACCTGTTCTAAAATGGGAAAAATTGGGACATGGAAATGAACTTCTCAAATGAAGACAAAAAATTGCAACACATAAAAATTGACAAAATTTGAATAAAATGTCAACCTTCAGTCAAGGACTTTGAAATGTATGTTGACCTCTTCAAAGCTCCCTTTCAACCAGGAAATCATTCTGTTGAACCAGGAAATGTTGGTAAGTAGACCAAAATGAGAGTAATTTAAAAAATTGCTTGCACATTTTTAAATTCGCTTGACTATAGTTGAGTAACTTGATGTCAGATATGTTGGGTCATTCAAGATTTTAAAAAAATCAAGGTTGAAGTATCTGTTCAATAAAATAGGAGAAATCAAGACTTGGAAAGAAACTTCTCAACTATTAACAAAATATGCATTGTACCAAAATCTGAATTTGAATAACATTTAAACTATTATTCAGAGTCTTCAAAACACGTTTTTTCCTCCTTACAGATCATTTTTCTCAACTTGAAAAACCTTTTCTCTTCTCCTTGAAAAAGCTTCTTTACAAATTAAATAAAAGCATGCTGTATTAATTAAAATGTAAATATTTGTTTTCACTATATTGGATAGGGACCTTTATTCACTATTTTTAATTTTCAAGGTTCTCTCTTAACCATGGACATTTTAATTTTTATCTAAAAAAAATTTATTTCAAACTAATTGGGTATGCCAAAAATCATTGCACTAAAATTTGAGAGAAATTGAAAATCCATTAAAGATGGTTCAATTAAGATGTAAACACATTATGAGCGTATATGGGATAACCATTATTATTCTTGCACAGTCCTTGGCATCATCCAGATTATCAAGTTTTTATTCAGCATACAGTACTTTAACATATGTCATAAATGAGACCAGCAAAATCAAGCAGTGGATCATCATGATTTAAAAATACTTTTTCAGTCCAGCAGATTTCACTAAAAGAACATAAAATGAGACCAACAAACCTTGTCCATTCTGGCAAAGTCCTTGGCATCATCCAACAGAGGGTCATGCAACCCACCACCACTGGCACCCCTGCCAAAGAACTGGGTGCAACCCTTGTTCAAGTACTGGTACTGGTCAGGCATGCCAAGTCTCAGTTGCTTCCTCAGGGCCTCAGGGGCACCAGCACAGAGTTGGTAGAAAATGTGGTAATTTCTCTCCTCGGGGCTTTGGCCACAAATCCTGGATTTCTCCAGCAAGTAGTGAGAAATGTAGCCACCAACAACCAGTTGCTTGTCTGAGAAGTGGATCTCTATGAACTTGCCAAAACGCGAGGAGTTGTTGTTGCGCGTTGTTTTGGCATTGCCAAATGCCTCCAACACTGGATTGGCTGAAAAACAACACCCACAAAAATACTCTTCACTCAAATAAAATTATAAAAAAAGAAGTTCAAGACAAGACATGAATGTTAAAAAAAATTAAACCCCTGGCAAAAGAATATTTTCAATCTTTCCTTGGTTAAATCAACAATGTTTCAAAATTTATCAACAGTAGCAATGAAGTCAGTTATCTTTATCTGAAATTTTGGAAAGACAATGTCAGTTGAAATTATCCAATGGAAAATAAAATTTGGCCTTTCTAATTATGACACTTTTTCACAAATTTTTCATCAGCTGAAATGAATTACATAATTTAGTTTTTATCATTATGAGAAACATTTCTTCAAGTGTACCTTTCTAATTTGTTTGAAAGCATTCCACTGAAGCTGCTTCATTGGTTTTCACCTTAATTTTTGCCAAAAAGCAGAAGTTTTTTAATAACTGCCATAAAGTCTTCTAAACAAAACTTTTCTGAGTCTGCAAAACTTTTTATGGCAATTTGCCAGTCTGAGGGTTCAAAAAGGTTGGGGAGCATTGGTTTACAGGATCCTGACCCAAAACCATGTTTTCAAAGCTCAGTAAAGACTTCTGAACCTATCCATGATTAGTTTTGGTCAGGTTTATTGCACTTTCTCTCTTATATGGTTTACTTACAGCAAACTGAAAATATAATACAGTATATATATATATATTTTTTTTTTTTTTGCAGACCAGCAAAAAATTTCTGTGGAACACTGCCATTGTAGATTAACCGATGATTTAAAAATAATATATCCTCATTCAATATACATATATATATATTTTTTTTCTTTTTTCTTTTTATTTCCACCAAATACTCACCAAAGCCAGCAATGTCCAAGACCCCGATATAATGAGCAGAAGACTGGAAAGGAATGGACCTATTGATCTTGTTGACAATGTAGTCAAAGAGCTTGGAGTAGACGGCCTTGGCCAGGGCGTCCCTGGCACTGGTGGCCTCCCAGGGCTTGAGTGGCACCATGATGATGGTGCCCTTGTAGCCGCCCTTGGCTGTTTGCATGACCCTGGAAAGCAGGGCCTGTTGCAACTCGCCGGCGTTGACGCCCAGCAGGGACGCCGCTGCAGCCAGAGCCGCCTCTGACCCGGCCGCCACTCGACAGCCGCCTCGGGAGTCGTCGGGGTTCTCTTCGAAGCTAACGTTGCCCAGGTGCAGGACGGCGGCGACGGTGGAATAGATGGAGAGGCGCTCTGGCTCAGTGACGTTGAAGGTTTGCAAGGACTAAAATTGGCACAAGAAAAAAACAATTGTAATAATATAATTTTGACTTCATATTATGTTTTTTTTCCTCAATTATATTTTAGATATGGGAAAATCAGGATTAAAATAGCTGTTCTGAAAGGATAAATTGGGGCATTGAAATAAACTTCCAATAGTCATTTGCAAGGACTAAAATTGGCACAAGAAAGAAACAATTGTAATAACAAAAAATTTGACTTCATATGTTTTTTTCTCAATTATATTTTAGATGTTGGAAAATGAGGATTAAAATAGCTGTTCTAAAATGGGATAAATTTGGGCATGGAAATAAACTTGCAACAGTCATTTGCAAAGACTAAAATTGGCACAAGAAAAAAAACAATTATAATAAAAAATTTTAACTTCATCATGTTTTTTTTCTCAATTATATTTGAGATATGGGAAAATCCGGATTAAAATAGCTGTTCGAAAATGGGATAAATTGGGGCATTGAAATAAACTTCCAATAGTCATTTGCAAGGACTAAAATTGGCACAAGAAAGAAAACAATTGTCATAAAATTTTTTTGACTTCATCAGGTTTTTTTTCTCAATTATATTTTAGATATGGAAAAATCAGGATTAAAATAGCTGTTCTAAAATATGATAAATTGGGGCATCGAAATAAACTTCCAATAGTCATTTGCAAGGACTAAAATTGGCACAAGAAAAAAAAATTGTTATAAAAAAAATTTTGACTTCATCAGGTTTATTTTTTCAATTATATTTGAGACTTGGAAAAATCAGGATTAAATCACTTCTTCTGAAATAGGATAAATTGGGGCTGGGAAATAAACTTCCAATAGTCCTTTGCAATGACTAAAATTGGCACAAGAAAGAGAACAATTGTGTAAAGAAAATATCTTCTCTTCAAAATTTTCAATGCACTTGATCAGGTTTATTTTTTTCCAATTATATTTGAGACATGGAAAAATCATGATTAAAGTACTTCTTCTAAAATAGGATAAATTGGGGCAAGGACTAAAATTGGCACAAGAAAGAAAGCAAAAGTTTAAAAAATCTTCTCTTCAAAATTTCAAATGCACTTGATCAGGTTAATTTTTTCAATTATATTTGAGACATGGAAGAATCAAGATTAAAGTACTTCTTCTAAAATAGGATAAATTGGGTCATGGAAATAAACTTCTCAAATGAAGACAAAAAAGTGCAACACATCAAAATTGACAAAATTTGAATACAATTTCAACCATCAGTCAAGGACTTTGAAATATATGTTGACCTCTTCAAAGCTCCCTTTCAACCAGGAAATTATTCTGTTCAACTAGGAAATGTTGGCAAGTAGACCAAAATGAGAATAATTTCTAAAATTGCTTGCACATTTTTAAATGCGCTTGACTATAGTTAAGTAACTTGATGTCAGATATGTTGGGCCATTCAAGGTTTTTAAAAAATCAAGGTTGAAGTACCTGTTAAATAGGAGAAATCAAGACTAGGAAAGAAACTTCTCAACTATTAACAAAATATGCATTGTACCAAAATCTGAATTTGAATAACATTTAAACTATTATTCAGAGTCTTCAAAACACATTTTTTCCTCCTTACAGATCATTTTTCTCAACTTGAAAAACCTTTTCTCTTCTCCTTGAAAAAGCTTCTTTACAAATTAAATAAAAGCATGCTGTATTAATTAAAATGTAAATATTTGTTTTCACTATATTGGATAGGGACCTTTATTCACTATTTATAATTTTCAAGTTTCTCTCTTAACCATGGACATTTTAATTTTTATCTAAAAAAAATTTATTTCAGACTAATTGGGTATGCCAAAAATCATTGCACTAAAATTTGAGAGAAATTGAAAATCCATTAAAGATGGTTCAATTAAGATGTAAACACATTATGAGCATATGGGATAACCATTATTATTCTTGCACAGTCCTTGGCATCATCCAGATTATCAAGTTTTTATTCAACATACAGTACTTTAACAGATGTCATAAATGAGACCAGCAAAATCAAGCAGTGGATCATCATGCATTAAAAATACTTTTCAATCCAGCAGCTTTCCCAAAAACATAAAATGAGACCAACAAACCTTGTCCATTCTGGCAAAGTCCTTGGCATCATCCAACAGAGGGTCATGCAACCCACCACCACTGGCACCCCTGCCAAAGAACTGGGTGCAACCCTTGTTTAAGTACTGGTACTGGTCAGGCATGCCAAGTCTCAGTTGCTTCCTCAGGGCCTCAGGGGCACCAGCACAGAGTTGGTAGAAAATGTGGTAATTTCTCTCCTCGGGGCTTTGGCCACAAATCCTGGATTTCTCCAGCAAGTAGTGAGAAATGTAGCCACCAACAACCAGTTGCTTGTCTGAGAAGTGGATCTCTATGAACTTGCCAAAACGCGAGGAGTTGTTGTTGCGGGTTGTTTTGGCATTGCCAAATGCCTCCAACACTGGATTGGCTGAAAAACAACACCCACAAAAATACTCTTCACTCAAATAAAAATATAAATTGTATTTTTTTAGAAAATACTAAAAATGTTAGTCCCCTACAACTGCACTGAGTGTAAAATAATATACTGTATCAACATTCCTATTGATGAAAAAGAAAAAAAAATTAAACCCCTGGCAGAAGAATATTTTCAAACTTTCCTTGCTGGGTAAATCAACAAAGGTTTACAATTTATCAGAAGTAGCACTGAAGTCTTATCTTTATCTGAAATTTTGGAGAGACAAGGTCAGTTGAAATTATCCAATGGAAAATAAAATTTGGCCTTTCTAATTATGACACTTTTTCACAAATTTTTCACCAGCTGAAATGAATTACATTGTTTAGTTTTTATCATTATGAGAAACATTTCTTCAAGTGTACCTTTCTAATTTGTTTGAAAGCATTCCACTGAAGCTGCTTCATTGGTTTTCACCTTAATTTTTGCCAAAAAGCATAAGTTTTTTAATAACTGCCATAAAGTCTTCTAAACAAAACTTTTCTGAGTTTGCAAAAATTTTTATGGTAATTTGTCAGTCTGAGGGTTCAAAAAGGTTTGGGAGCATTGGTTTATAGGATCCTGACCCAAAACCATGTTTTCAAAGCTCAGTAAAGACTTCTGAACCTATCCATGATTAGTTTTGGTCAGGTTTATTGCACTTTCTCTCTTATATGGTTTACTTACAGCAAACTGAAAATATGTGTAAAGATAATAGATGAAATTCCAAGGAATAATGAGTTAAATCACCATCAAGAATCCTGCTTTCAATTGGTCCAGCAGCATGTCCTCCAGTCTCACACAAGTACCTCAATACATATTTGGTAGACTCAGTCTTGCCAGCACCAGACTCTCCAGACACAATGATGGACTGTGACTGCTTGAGCACCTTCATGTCCCTGAAAGCCTTGTCAGCTGCAATAAAGCACACAAAAACAATATCATATCAAAGAGCAACTCTTCAACATTTCCTTCTGAACCTCACCAATAGCAAACACATGTGGTGGCAGGACACCAATGGACTTTCCCCTGTAGTCTGCAATGCATTTGGAAGAGTACAGGTTCTTGATGTCTGCATAGGGGTTGACAGCTATCAGGATGTTGGCCACATAAGTCTGTAAAAAATTGGAATTGACTGTACTGCACAGTATATTAACACCAAAGCACCATAAAAAAAAGCATTTTGAAAAACAATTTGAAAAAGCTTTCCATCATACAATTTAATAACCAGTGCCAACTGAGACTGAGCAAACATAATTGTCCAGTTTAAAAACACTTTCAAATTCAATCAAGTTGCTCACATTTTTGAGCTGGTGATTCAATATTTTCCAATAATGACCAATAATTGTCATCAATTATAAAAAATTAAAGAAAAGGCATTAACAAAATGGGATTTAGTGATGAAAACTGTACCATCAAGTCAATCATCATTAAAGTTCCAGAAAATTGTATTTGAATACATGGTGGCACTATGACAAGGGGTTACAACTATACTTTTAGTAATTGGAGAAATAATTATAAAAATTAAGTCAGGAGTTTATTTTCTTTAGGTATTGATTCCCTTCATTTTAGCATCACTTCACAACTAATGCACAGGCTGAAAGAAAATCCTTAAAACATGATGTTGAACTTAAAAAGCCCCTTTTAATCAATTTCATGTGATTCAAGTAACTTCAATATTCAATTCTTCCCACTTAAATTGACTGAACTAATGAAAACCCATCTTATTAAATAGAATATTGAGCCTATATGATTGAATTGACCAAAAATGAAGATTTTGGGAGAAAAACTTCACATGAAAAATGAAGAAAAAGTACTTCTAAAACAGTACTTACATAGATGTGGTCCTTCATGTACCTCAGCCTCACATTGTGCAGCAGAGTAGCCTCATTCAAGTACATAAGCCCACCTGTAAATCATTTTTGTTACAAAAAAAAATCTCATTTAAAAAACAGACAAATTTTAAACTGCAACAAAATGCTCACAATTGTCATCAAAGTCTTTGGCGTCATTTTCCTCAGCAGGGAAAACCCTGTCAAAAGCACAGTTTACTGCCTTGAAGCGTCTGTCCACGGGTTGCACAGTGACCTCCTCTGAACCCAAGTCCACGATGTGACCCAGAATAAAGCCCTCTGTTGGCTCTGCCACCCACACCTTCTGGTTCTCCATAACGTTGCTGCTTTCCTGTGCACCCTGTCAAAAAATAGAAGAAGAAAAAAAGATTTTTGCTCAGCTTTATTACAAAAATAAGTTTCAGAAATGCCAGACAGGTGTCACCTGAATCACTGCAGGGGGCAAATATATCCTGACCTGACCTGGTTCTTATGAATCCCTAAATGCTTGCTGTGAGGTCAGATAAGTTTTGCCTGAAACTTCAGAATAAATTAAAAAAGGAAGCCTTCTGTAACTTGGGGCTTCACAAAATTCTACAAAATTGAAGTGACACCTATGGTTTAAAAAATAACCAAATGGAGACCCTTGAACTAACCTCTCATAAACTGAACAAAAATCTGAAACTGTATAAGTTTTTTTTATGTGAATCTCCAAAGATGATCAAAATTTAGGCATTGCAGTTAACCTTTGAAAAAAGTAAAACTACATGAGAAGCTCAAGGTCACCTGAATTCACTCTAAAAAATTGGAATAAATATGGACAGTCTGCTGGTCATTCATGATGCAATCACACACAAAGTGAAGTAGAAAACAAAGGAACTCTTGATATATTAATCAAAATCTGGAATTTATGTGTGCAAACATGAATTTAATTTAAAAAAACAATCATCAAAATATACCTAGTGCAGTAAAAAATGTTGATAACCCACCTATGAAATAAATTTAGTATATAGTACATGTTGGACAGAAGAAATATTTGCATTTTGTTGCTATTTTCTCATTAAAATTTCAGAGCCCAGCAAAACATCTCAAATTCATGAACATTTTGAAAATGATGCAAATACAGTGAAAATGGAAAATGGACAATTGGCAGTATTCAGAATCAAAAACAGGATTTGGGGAAGAAGGAAAGTACCAAAAAAAAGTTTGTGTTTTAACTCTCACTCTCTGTGTATATGTTTTTCACTCCCAATAAAGTTCTTTCGGGGTTGAAAGAAGGGGACTTTGTACATGAACACGTGGTACTCGAGAAACAACTGGTTTTGAGTAGTAGTCTCCAAAATGGATGCCAGCTCTCCAATGTCCTGTGACCAGGAGTCCAACAAATCCACAGGCTTGTCCCCCTGGGAAAAGTAAACCACCCCCAGGGGCCTGTCAATTTTGGCATGCACATTTCCCCCAGACACCAAATCAGCCAAAGCCTGCTCAGCCTGCTTGGCTGGCAAGTCCAGCAACTGCCCCATGCGCTTGAGTGTGATCCTTGTATAATACTTGGCAACCACTCTCAAATTATGCTCAATGACCCTTTTCCCAAAGACCTGCCAATTAGTCTCATCAGCCAATGGACCAGACTTGTCACCTCTCAGCTCCTTTTCAAAGGCCTCACAAATCACCTTCCATCTTATGAGTTCTGGGTTTGTGTGAAGTCTCAGCAGCTCTTTGTAGGTCTTCAAGGACTCCAAGTCAGACAGTTGGGACACCTTGAGCATGAGGTCATGCTGCTCAGGGTCTCTTGGTGACATGAGTAGGAACAAGATGGCACTTTTGAGATGCTGAATGCCATCAGCCTTGTTCCTGCCTGGAATCTCATAAATGGCAAAGTGGTGTTTGAAAGCATCCAAGTATGCCTTCTCATGTATGCTGAGCTGGATCATGTAGCCATAATAGATGAGCTTCCTTTCATAAGATTCAGAATTGTCTGCAAAAATCCTGGTATTGATTTTCTTTGAAATTATTTGCGCGCGGATAAAGTCATTGCGCAACAGACTCAGTCTCATCTGTTCCAGTATAAGGTCCACCTTTTGAAATGGATCCATAGACCCATAGGTCTCCACTTGGAGCTCCAGCATGAGATTAGCTGCAGATTCCAAGTCATTGATCTGCTCTTTGATGAGTGCCAGTCTGTGGGTCAGCAAAGCACGCTCAGTTTCCAGGTACATCTTGCCAGCACTCACTTCCCTGAGTGCCTCAATCAACTGCACTTCAGTGCCAGTGTCTTTGATGGTGTCCAACACACTCATGCACTCCTTGACCATGTAGCCAATGGCCTGTTTCATTTGTCTCCTGTGTCTGGAGAGTGTGAGGACTTGCTCATTGAGCAGGGACCAGGATTTGGCCTGGGCCAGGATTTGTACCACTGCCACCAGGATCTTGGACAGTGAGTGAGTGTCTGCACTGGCCCTGGCTTTCTTTTCTATGGTGAGCAGGGATTCCAGGGCCTTGTTGAGGTCCTTTTCTGCTTTGGCCTTGGGGATTATACTGGCCACTTCCTGACTGTGGTCAAAGTCCATCCTCACCAGTTCTCCTTTTTCTGTCTCAGCCATGGTTTTTCTTCTTGTTTTATCTTATTTATTCTACAATCACAATTTGAGATGGGGTAACACAAATAACACCTAGCTCTTCTACCAGGAGAAAAGTTTTGGATGATTGGATGCTGAGGAAGGTTGGGGCAGACAAAACCTTCAATGTACATCTTCTGAGGCTAACTTTTCCAAGACCTTGCCTCCTGACCAGTTTTCTACTTTGCCTTGGGTTCAACATAAGCCCCATGAATTGAATTACATTTCAGAATACTGTACTATTTCTTAAAGTTGTGTGAAGGATACTTGGGAAGACAGGGTCTCACACATCAAGAGGGATGGTTCAAAAAACTAAAACTGTGCCTTGAGAAGGAAATATTTAGCCATTCATAATTCAGTGGTACTATCAAAGGAAAGACTTGAAATAAACCTCTGTAAACTTGCTGATGATTTAATTCAATTGCAGCTATGAATGAAAGCCCTTTCCTTAGAAGAAATGATCTTCTATGAAGTCTATGTTGTCTCTGACAACCTGTGCATTCAGTACCATACTAATCTTAACATTTTCAAGAACAGAACACTTTCTACAGGAACATGGAGTCATAGTGAATTTTTCAATTTCTTCAAATAAACTGGAGAGAAATACTGAAATGTTCTTGAATTAAATAGGACAGTTTCCTTATCTGTCACCTTTTCATTGCAGTCTGGTTGGAATACAGGCCAGGAATGATCAAATAAATACCAGTGTAACCATAAGTTAAGCTCATCTTATTCTTTCTAAATGAATTATAAAAAAGTATTAGAATGACCACATTTTGAAGAAACACAGTTATACCCTTGAGGCCTGTGATGAGGCTTCTTGTCACTGACTGTGGTCAAACTCCATCACCAAAATTTGTCTCTCCACATTGAATCTGTCATCTTCTCATTGTACAGGTACTTATAAACAAAATGAGGGAGTGAAAACAAGACAACACCTACATAGTATTTGGAATACTTCCACATTTGAAGGGATTAAAATTATTGATCCACATAAAGTAACATGTTCACAATGATAAGCCACAGCCTTTTCTTTTACCTTTGAGGGTTTGACTTCTGACAAAGTCACTGGATTCATATTGAGTCCCTGTTGGGATTTTGCAGTATGACACACTGGCCCAACAGTTGTTGTTGTTGCAGCAAAATAAGGCACTCTTGTAAACACCATCTTCCTCCACACACAACAACAAAAATTTAAAGGGGAGAAAGCGCGAAAAAAAATCCTTGCGGCGACGGGATTCGATACCGGGTCCCTTTCGCGCCTGCGCCTGGCGACCAACTGCCCATTTGTAGGCCATAACCTTTGACGCCTGCTGGAGACAGATTGGCTCATGGTGCGCGAGAGGATCAGGAGAGAGACAGACAGACAGAATGTCGGACAGGCACAAAGGGAGCAATGAAGAGAAGGCAGGACAGAGAAACGCCGAAAATCGGACACCGGGAAGGCAAACAACACGGGGTCAACGGTAAATGGGGAGACAGAGAGAGAAAAAGCAGGACAATGCTCAAATTGCCGCCTGCAGTGTGAATGTGCGAATGCGGGGTACAGTAGTATAGAGTACATTTGCTGAAGGCAATCAACCTGCGCGGTAGCCATCACATGATGTAAGCAAGGCCGAAAGTTCCCCTAGTTCCCTACCGCCACATCGTCCTTGTTTGACGAGGGAGTCCGTTTTGGTAAGTGTTAAATTTTTTTTTCAACCTATTAACTTTTTTTTTTATTATATCTAGGGGTGCACGAAAATATTGGATTGAAAAGATTTGAAGAGCACCAAAGATGGTTCATCGATTTTTTCAGACCTTAGTTGACGCATTGGTGGTAAAAATCAAGGTAATCTACTCCAAACTTGAACAAATTCATTTGATGTGAAGACTTAAAAGTTAAAATATTCACCTGTCATCAAATTTTCTTCAAATAAAAGAACTGAAAGATCAACTGAGGGGAAACATTTTCTTCTCAGCAAGTTTTCTGCTGGTGTGACCAAATGTTGAGGTTCTTGTCAATTTGAGAAAACAAGATACTCAAGTCTGGGCATCAATTATAGACAATCCCCAAGAAATGAACAATGGATTTCCTTTAATTTTTCCATGGATCATACACAGTGGCTTGAACAAATCTGCATCAGGACTTTGACTAATCCCTACATTTCCTTACAAGGTAGCATCAAAACTATTGAACCATCTCCATAATAGATAGCCAGGTTCTGCTTTAAAAACACTAACTAATAACTTTTAAAAATGTCAAAGTCCAGCCTTGAAAAGATGAATGATTGAAGAAAATTCAAATTTTCCTCCCACTTCAGGGTAACAAAGAAGCAAGAATTCATACATATATGTCACACAAGTATTCTCTCAAGAAAATTTCCCATAAAATTAGCAGCAATAAAAAGCTTGATCAATGAATGATGGTTTATTTTCTGAAAGAAGGGATTCTGACTGAGGTGTACCTTTAAACCAATTTATAAAATGCATTTATGCTAATTGAGGCTCTATTAAGAGCAGTTGATTAATGTCCTGCATATATTCTCTTCCAAACCCACAAAACTTCCTTGGAGGACATTTAAAAAACTGTTCATCATGAATAAAATTGATCATTCCTCTTCTTTAGTGAGTGAACTGACTCTGACTATAGGAAAATACTTCACACACTTGTAGTGTAAACCTATCCAGAAATTCATTCAAGCTAGGTAGAATTCCACTGAAAAAATTGGGTCCAAAAGTTCATATCCTGCATAAACTCTCCTATCAAATTACAAAATACATGCTGAATAGCAAGAAAAAAGGACATAGAGTCATTATTAAATCAAATTTGTCCTCTTCAGAGAGCTTAGTCATTCTGACTGAGGAACACTTGAAAAACTATTGAACCAATCCTCAAAATGCATTTACTGCATGCTAATTAAAGCTCAATTTAAATGTGGTTGATCAATTTATGTTCATAGCATATGCATTATTCTCTTATAAACCCACAGTATAATTCCCCTGAAGATCATGAAAAATGGGACAAATAGATTGATTTCCTTGGTAAGGAAAGTGATTCCGCCTGATGAATACCTTAGACACCTCCTACACCTACATTTTCAGAACAAGTTAAGGAATATAATGCTTGCCAGTCACGCTCTGGTCCGGATTTTCAACAAAAGCTTCAACAATAGCTCAAGTCCTTCTTGGGAACAACTTCAGGGTTTTCTTTTCCTAGCT
>CAJPEX010002141.1:0-43709 GCA_905338405.1 Notodromas monacha
ACGACGACGACCATGTCGACGGCGACGACGATGTCGGCAACGAGCAGTCGACATTTAGGGGCCCGACAAGGTGCGTTTTGCTCCACGAATCCACGTCGATTCTCCATATCGACGCTTCTTCTTCTTCGCTCAACATCAACACACATCAGGAACAGAGTCTTCCTTCTCCCTCTTTTTCTAACCCATCATGCGGTGAAAAATGATGCCCACGTCCGAGACGGCGATTAACGTGGGAATAAATAAAAAAAAACATACAGTATATACGAGACCTCAACCATTTATTTTTTTAGCAGCTGAGGAAATGATCGATTTGCCTGACGGTTTTATTTTTTTCCTCCGGAGGAGAAAATATTTCCAGAAAGTGGCGAAAAAAAGAATTGCTAAAGGGGGGATTTTATTTTCTTATTTATATTGCTTAAGCGTCGTCATGACGCGAAAGGATGAGATAGGGGCCAACTGATGGAATTTTAATGCAAAATTTAAGTCGGAATAAACGTGCCGAAAAGAATTAGATGTTCGTTGGCAGGTTGCAGGAATAAGTGCATGCATGATTCGTGTCGATTTTTCAACGTGGTTTATTTTTATTTATATTCAACTACGAAAGCGAAAACAAAATTGGAACAAAGAACTGTACTCGAATCTAGAAAAACCTCGATGATACGATTCGACTTTTGTAATGCTCCATGCATAATATCGTCTCTTCGTAACGTTTGCTTTCGGCAAAACGTTTAATGGCTAGATTCGTGGCGAATTTTCATGCCATTTTCCGAAAAATTTTCCAATAGACCTTTTTGATGGATGGAATTTCCAATGAGCTGCCGAGTCCTCCGGACCCATCGAAAATCTCTCAATTCTGCGATGGTGTCTTGTCAAGGTTCTACTCGAATCAAAGTGGCTTGTTTCCTTTTTTGTTGAAAATAACATAATTTTACCAATTAACTGCTGATTACTGTGTCCTGAAAGGAATTTCCTTTAAATTGAGCAGGCAAAGGAGCCCGATATCCCTATCCCGGGTGACAAGCATCCGACCTACGTGAATTCAACCTATCCTCCAAAGCCCTTCTTAATGAGCTTATTAATCCTCTCGTTTTTCCAAGACGAGCATCTCGTACCGCGGACGAGTGCATGCAGGTAATCCTGCAGTTCATGCAGCCAAAAAAAAAAGGGCGATCCGACCCCAGAAAAGGGTCCGCAGGGAGTCCTTTGTCTGGGGCAGGGCCGAGGCTTTCACGAGAATTTGCGTGCCAAAAGTGTCATCCTCATTTTGGGGACACACTTTCAGCTGCAAGTTCGCGCCCTCCGCGAGCTAGTTTTTGCATTTTAGAAAAATTGTTTCTGTGCAAGTTTGCGCATTTTAGCAACTCTTAGGAATAGATCTGCAGGGCTATTTAAAATTATTTTTTCACATTAATGTAGATATGAAAAAAAGAAAGTAAATGCATTAATTAAGTATAAGAATTTATCAGAGTATTTGGCAGTAACTTTTTTTTACCAGGGGAACCTGTTCAGCAGGATTTTAAATACATGTTATCCTCAAAATTCTGCTGCACTCCACACCTCACTATTTTTGCACCTCTTACAATTAATTTTTACAAAAATGAACATAATTTTTACAAAAATGAACATAATTTTTATAAAAATGAACATAAAAATGGGGATGTACGCATTGTTTGTATTACAGTATATAGATCTCTGCATGGGGCACTTCGGAATTTATTCCCACAACAACTCCATTTGCTGGATTCCCTCATCCTTATGAGGACAAAAATTTGTGGTAAGACAAAATAACGAGAAAAAACCAGAAAAACGAGTAATTTGTAATGCATTGTACATTTATGAAAAATTTTACTTTAGAGCTGGCTTGCATTCTGCTCGGAATAGAATTAGTCTGCCTCACATCCAGTAGGAGAGCTTCCACATAAGGGAAACCAGCAGATAAATGTAAAATAATTTGAGTGTTTTATTTACAGAAAAAGAGTGATATTAAAATTAATGATACTGTAGTATATTTTATTATCAAATACATCTTTTAATTGGTATCTGAATACATTTAATACAATGAGGACAGTGCTATAGCAAAAACAGCTGCTTTGCTGGAAGTCAATTACAATCTGAAAAATAGCCTATCCTGAAAGAAAGGCTTAATTTTAATGCAGCACTTACTTTGATAACTCACAACTCTCTATGCTGGGCTTATTTTTGTGGCGCAGCCTATGTAATTTTTCACAAGCAGTGCACCAAATTTTAAAATTTTGTGCATGTGCAAAATGTTTATTTTCATGGCACAAATTCATTTTTACAGGCTGTTCCATGTCTATTTTCTTCACAGACCTAAATAATTTTTTTAAAGCGGTGCCATGCAGAATTTCCCAATTGTATGCCTGTATGCCATGTTTATTTTCATGGGCACAGACCTTATGGATTTTTTACAGTCTGTGCCATGTCTAATCTCATGGGCCAGACTTTCATCCATATTCAAGTTCCTTATTAAATTCAATTGAAGAATGTTCAGTACATTTCCAAATGCATGCAAAAACATAAACTTGTAAAATCTTTAACACTCAAGGACTTCTCCATGACCTAATACCTACTTTCAGACTCATCTTCATTTAGTCAACCGATCGTTAACTCCGCACTTCAAATAGTAAGACTGTCCAATCTCTACTGAACACAACAAATTATTTAGAGCTGTAGAATTATAACAGAGATGACTTAGGTCTGACCCATGAGAATAGACATCGCACAGACTGGAAAAAAACTCACAAGATCTGTAATTCTGACAGGTTAGAGATGACAACACAACAAAGTTATTTAGAGCTGTAGAATTATAACAGAGATGACTTAGGTCTGGCCCATGAGAATAGACATGGCACAGACTGGTTAAAAATTCACAAGGTCTGTGCCCATGAAAGTTAACATGGCACACAGCTATACAATTGGGAAATTCTGCATGGCAAAGCTTTTAAAAAGTATTTAGGTCTGTGACTTAAAAACATACATGGAATGGAACAGCCTGTAAAAATGAATTTGTGCCATGAAAATAAACATTTTGCAGATGCACAAGATTGTGAAATTCTGTAGACTGTCTGTTGAAAATACATAGGCTGTGCCACAAAAATAGGCCCAGCATAGAGAGTTGTGAGTTATCAAGGTTCAACTGCATTACATTTTGCACTAAAATTAAGCCTTTCCTTCAGGATAGGCCATTTTTCAGATTGGATTTTACTTACAGCAAAACAGCTATTTTTGCTATAGCACTGTCCCCATTGTATTATATGTATTCAAAAACAAATTCAAACATGTACTTGATAATAAAATTTCCTACTGCTACTTTTAATTTCACTCTTTTTTCTGCAAATAAAACACTTGAATTATTTTACATTTGTCTGCTGGTTTCCTTATGTGGAAGCTCTCCTACAGGATGTGAAGCAGGGTCATTCTTTTCCCGGCATAATTCAAGCTAGCTCTTGAGTATTTTTCTGCAAATAAAACACTCGAATTATTTTACATTTGTCTGCTGGTTTCCTTATGTGGAAGCTCTCCTACAGGATGTGAAGCAGGGTCATTCTTTTCCCGGCATAATTCAAGCTAGCTCTTGAGTAAAATTGTTCATACATTTATGGGGTATTAAAAATTACTGCTATACAAAACAACTGTTGGAGTTAATTCAGGAATGATGATAAAAATGGAGATCAGGAAAAAATTCCTGAGGAATACTTTGCACATTTTTTTTGTTATTTGGTCTTACCACAAATTTTCCTCGTCATAAGGATGAGGGAATCTAACAAATGGAATTATTTTTGGAAAAAAATTCCAAAATGCCCCATGAAGAGATCTGAATGTTTTAATATACAGTACTGTAATACAAATTTTCCTCCTCATAAGGATGAGGGAATCTAACAAATGGAATTATTTTTGGAAAAAATTCCAAAATGCCCCATGAAGAGATCTGAAGGTTTTAATATACAGTACTGTAATACGAGCACAGTCTACAGCGCCATCTTTACATTCATAAAGTTTTTGCAAAAAATTAAAAGTGGTGAAAAAATGTCGAGGCGAGGAGTGCAGCAGAATTTTGAGATAATATGTATATAAAATCCTGCTGAATTGACCCGATTTCCTACTGGTCGTTTCAGCAGGAATGAAGACGTTTGTTAACTCGGGGTGTTGCTAGCCCCGGTTGTTGAAAAAAGTGTTGGTCAGCATTCCTGGACGGTTTAAGCCTCTCGCGCGGTTTTCTTTTGGCTTCATCTTCCGTACGCGGCACTGCTGTACTCCTGGGGTGGAACTGAAAGTGAAAGTCCTCAATGCTTGACTATTCCTTATTTTTTATCATTTCTTCCCGAGGTCGGCTTGTCAAAGCTTCTCTGACATTGAGGAATTGTTTGATGCCCCCGGTTTTTTTTGGCCGGGCAGGGGGTTCATGCACTTCGACGCAGTTTCGAAATGGGAACCCCGTACATCGATCAACGATGCTTATTTAAAAAAAAAAAAAAAAAAAAAAACGCTTGGCATGTTTAAACGCCTCTGCGATCAAGGTGGTCGAGATTCGTGTTGCCTTATTCATTTGAATACGGTATACTGCACTATGGACCTTTTTCCTCGAAAAAGATTTGCTTAAATATAAACATGCATCTAACTTTCGATTCAATCTTGAATGTGACGGAGTCCTTGATTTGCATGTGAAATTACTGCATGTACGTGTCTGACCAACCCAAATTGCCGAATCTGAATTAGAATGAATACAAATACAGCTGAAAAAAGCTCAACACAATTCTCGAGTGCCTCATGGCAAAAATGGAATCATCAATTGAAATAGAAATTTTGAACTTATGAGGTCCTCTGTGCCAAAGCTTCTCAATCTGGTACAATGAATTGAAAATAACCTCATCCCGACGAATTTTACGATGAATTACAGTATGTTTCAAAGTTCTTGCGGTAGATCCTCAGTGCTATTTGAGTTTCGATATATTGTTATACATTTTCATTTCAACGTTGTTTTCTACTCACATTTACTTTGCTGTAAAAAGATTATACTGCTGAAAAGTATTTCATGAAATTATAATATAAGGTATTAATACTGAAGCCGTGCAGGAGGAGGTTAGAGTAAATTATTGTGCATACAGCGACGGCCTGATTGGCGCTCTTGTGGGCCAAGATGAAGTTTCAGGACTTCTGCCAAGAAAATACCCGACTCTTTTAAACAGAGAAGAGTGTTGAATTACTGCAGTATTGCCTATTTCAAGCATACTTTGTCCAAAGATTATTTTCCCGTTTCGGTGCACAGCTCATTAAAATACTGTAAGCTAGTTTTCGAGCATTTTTAACACTTTGTTGGTTGAGAAAATACGGCATTTCGCATAATTTCGGAGGTAGCTCTTGATGACTTTCTGGGGGTGACATGTTTTCTTTCTCGCCCTGGTTTCAACAGAAAGGAGGGGGGCAGCGTCGGTTTTCGATTTCTTTTTTTAAATAATGGTCGAAAAAAAAATCAGTTGACGAGTAAACCTTCAGCGAGAGCGCAGAACAAATACGAGTATAGTTGGCCAAACCGCGTGCACCTAGAAGACACGTTGGCGCTTTTCCAGGTTCACTGATTTTCAATTGATCATTTCGCCTGACGGTCAATTTGCTGCGATGGATGACGCAACACGAGCGGAATCGTTAATCCGCGAAGTGCTTCCACTTCTTGCTAAAGCGGTCATTCCTCTTCGGTTTGCCCCCTTCAACATTAACTGTCACCAAGCGAACGACGCCACCGAACAACCAACGTAAATAACCGACCGGCTGACTGACTTGCCTTTCCGACTAAATAACATATTCAAGTCTATTTTTACCCCCTGCCACTTACCTCAAAATTGCGACATTCTCTTCATATCACTGCAAAATATTCTCCGACGCAAAATTTCCGAGACTAATTACCATTAACTTTAATACGAACAGTTGTTTCTGTGTTCATTGCATTTTGCTTCCAACAAAACCATCCTGTGTTTAATACACCGATTTAAACGAAAGCGTTGTTTTAATTTTCGGGCTTCACGAAAGTCCTGCAGGCATCGAAGATTAACACGCTGCTTCTCAAAATATCGCTTTATCGTTTACCGTAACATGTACCTGCAATTAGACTTGTTATATATAACCTCACGCTTGCGTTGGCATTGCATTTCTTCCGCACGACAGTGGTTTCAAGGCTAAAAATATATTCTTTCAACTCTTCGCGGTGCTTTTAGTTGATTGATGGGAAAACTGTATAATGAACTGCGAGAGAGAGAGAGAGAGAGAGAGAGTGAGAGAGACAGAGAGAGAGAGAGAGAGAGAGTGAGAGAAAAAAAAACAAAGACAAAACGAGGACGAGTTTTATTTGATGCCGTTCTGACGTTTCCCAATTTGTGTCCCACTNAGAGAGAGAGAGAGAGAGAGAGAGAGAGAGAGAGAGATTAAAAAACCCTTCTCTAACGATCTCGTGATGAATACTAGCATGCATTTTTTTGGAGAAACTCCATAAATGCTATGGAACATACTGTAATTGCAAAGTTGCATAGGTTGCGGTTTCTTAATCAGTGGGTGAACTTGCCAGGTGGTACGCGGACCAGTGTGAGGACCATTTTTAAGGGTTATTGCTGTCAAGACATAGATTCGTGTGTTCATAATCGACATTACAGCCAATCGCGAGCAAATTTTGATCACGATTTAATACTATGCAGTAGAATGAATCATATTATAGTGAAGACCAAGTACTGTACAGCTACAGTAGTAAAGTTATGTGCCCTACTAAACTCTATTCGAGAACAATGTTGTGACGTTTGTCGAAACCTTGAAGTCAGGAAAAGTCTTGCATGCACGGGCGGTACTTCACCGAACGGTGCAGTTCGGACGCGTTACGGTTTTCAAATCCAAAAAAAATATGGAAAATTCCCTGCTCAGATTATGCATTGGCTCTTCTGGCTTTAAATGCTTCTTAGAACGAATATTTTGCAAATATTTATAAGTACGGCGAAAGGTTTCATGCAGATGCAGGGTCTGAATGCGCTGCGTTCTCTCCTGATTCTAGCAATTCTACAGCGTGCCCTTTCTCGTATACAGACACAAGCAACAAACAAACTTCATCCCGCGTTTGAACTCAATAAATTAGAACTGAAATGGTGCTGTGGTCCTCAAGGTTGACGGTTCCAGTAAAAGTTTCTGCTTTTTTTTAAGGTTCTTTTAATTTTTTCATCGAACAAGGACTGACTCCATAAAATTTCAAAACATTATTCCATCTTAGGCGCGGCCGGTTGAATTCGTTATAAAAGGGAAATTTATTGATACTGAATTGTAAATGCAATTTTCCGTCTGCGTACTTATTCTCTGCCAAGATTGGAGGAAAAATAGTATACGTTAACGCATGCTATCTCTCCCTCGTGAGATTAACAGCCTGAAAGACGAGAGTTGATTTCGGAAGCAATAGTTCATCGCCATAAAAATGGTACATTTATTGATACTGAACTGGAAATTCTATTCACCTGTCATATTTTTACGACTACAAAGAGTCTAGGAAGATTAATAAAAAAACTTAACAGGTATTTTCAGCCCTTCGCGAGGCCCAACCTGTAAAACGGAAATTTGTTTTGAAGACGGTAGTTCAACCGAAAACCTATTGTGAATCAACAGGCTGACGCGCCGGGCAGGAAGCGTTCAGCCAAACCGTTCCGGTGCCAATCAAACGAACGTGACTGTCACGAAATTCAGACCCCGGAATTTTGAACCCCGGGTGGTCCGGGAAATCCCAATACGTCGGCTGAATTCGACTGAAAGTGCGTCGGCATCGACGACTTGGATTGGTCCTGCGTCAGCGACATCTGCCGAGGAAGCTCGCCGAAGCGCTCGGGTCGAAAACCGCAAAAGCTACCCGAAGTACTCGAAGCCGCCACAACCGCAACGGGCCACAACGTACTTCGTTCCTCCTCAGCAAACCAGTGATCCTTTGTTCGCAGCGTTTGCATCAGGTTTGTGCAGTGTAAAAGGATAGTTCGAAAGTAATTTTCACTACCGTAAGAAGAAGTTTTTTTTAGATACCTATTAAATTCACAAAAGTTCTGAGTTCTCCAAATCCCCATAGGATCAATAAAAAGACCTGAGTCAAGCCTCTAATAAATTACTGAGAATTTTATTCACAGCAAGCTTGCCACGGAGAATTTTGCTCAGCAATTGCAGTTCAAAGTCAAGCTTCAAAGACAACATCCATAATACACACACAAATTACGTCGCAGATTTGTTCACTGACGCATCGTTTTCAAACCATGACATCATATTCCCTGAGAGCAGGTTCTTAAAATTTTATGTATTATTTGATAACTATACATTTTCACAAAACGTAAGTTTTGTACGTTAACCCATTTCCTAAATTATTCTGTACGCTTCACCATTCTTTCACCCCATTGTCGTCTGCGTGATCATCAAACATTACTTTGAAAACTAAATCCATGATATCAATTTCAAAAGACTAAAGGAAAGACGGAATGGCCTGCGTCTTATGACGAAATCCTTGAATTTAAAGATGGTTTTGCGGTTGGTTTTACATTTGTTTATTACGTTGAATAATTCATAAGGGGCTTTTTCGGTCTTGGGAAAATATTTTTTCCCGTCAACTATAGTTCTTATTTCTTCTTTATTTCTTATTGCTTATTTATTCCTGATGTCATTTTTTATGCTGCAGAGGCTTTGCTAATTTTATATATGTTGATGTATTATAATATGAGTTAAAATAATGAGGTCCACGGATGAAAAATCATATGTCTCGGCTTCGGAACAATATTGCGACAAGTCCGAGTTTTCATACGAGTTCATTTGATTATTTCAGTAAAAATATTTTGAATATCGATAGATGGAGTTTTCCCATAGCTTCATCTCGAAGTACCAATTGTCGATGGAATCTTGTTTGAAACGAGCAAATATACTATACGGAGATCAGGTGTGGCGTTGCGGAATTCAATCCGACCTGGTATCGTATTTTCATCTCGGAAAACGAAAACAAAATCGCGGATTCCACCTTTGAACATGAATATTTTCGGAAAGCTTGGCATGGGTCTCCACATTTACCCCCTCACTAAAACGTTCAATCTCAGGCCTTTTAACCGCGGGAAACGATTCATGAAATTTCCCTACTTCGCTGCGCTCAAGACACGATGATTAAAACTGACGTCTATGATCTATTGAATCCAGCTTCTCCGCACTCGCGGCCCAACTCCTTCAGTCACACGTCGTCAGCAAAGGTGATTTTCCACCCTATCTTCCAAACCGGTGTCCCACACTCCGACACTTTCTCGTCGAGTCACGCACCACGTCCCGATGACGACGATGGCCTTCCACCAGTCATCATTACTGAAATCACAGAGGAAGAAGCCGAAGAGATAGCGCGTAAACAACGGCGAGAACGCCGGAAACCTGAAGAGGGTAAGATTGTCAAGTTAATCAAGTACATTATAGTAATGACTCGTATAATTTTTAAAGTCAAGTTTTTTTTGTATCGCAGTTATGAAAAGCCATGAAATAATAATTAATCTTTAAATTTGGCCATTCCCTTGATAATAAATTCGAAACCCAACTTCCTCCCGTAAAGAAATTACATTACAGGATCCGGGAAAATGCAGCACATCAACAACACGGAAACAGCATACAGTACTTTCCAAGAACTTGAAAAGGTCATATTTTAAACTTCTTAGAAACTGAAACGCATCCGAACTTGCTCGACTCCGAAGTTTCGCCTTCAGTTTGGTTTATTTATGAAGTGCAACTCTAAGCTTCTCGACGTTTTTCACGGGAAATGAGACAAGTTCTATTTTTCCATAAAAAAGGTTAGATATTGTATTTTACTTTCGATGTGTACCAAGAGCCATCATGCACGAATCACTACTGGAATCTGTGGTAAAGGCTGTAAATGGGAGAAGTATTGGTCTTCGGAATTTTTAATATCTAAGGCAAAACAATAAGTGAGTATGCAGAATAATTCGAGGTTTTGGAGTAAGGGGAATTTTCAAATCCTGCTGAAGGCTTCGGTATTTGAAAGATTGGGCTTTGAGATAAAGACTAGCAAGAGTTAAGTTTCTAGGGCAATACCAATTTAAAGAACAGTCATTTTCAAATCAGGGGAAAGCTTTTTCCAAATTAGCACCTACCCACGGACACTTTAGCGTTGTTCAAAGTAAGTTTCGCGAATTTCGATCTTTTTTTAGGCATTTACACGATACTGTGCCTTTGCACATCTTTTTTGAACGATGTTTAGCATTGGGTATGACGAGAATTCGAGCTTCATTGTTGAAGCTCCATTTCTCGTCTCTTTCTCAAGCAAGGAGCGTTTTTTTTTAAAGTACGAAGTGACGTAATGAATACAGTAGAGTACTAAAAAAAATTGGGCCCATATCCGGTAACGGCAAGTGCCCGATGATGTCTCAAAAGTCGGAACGGAACCCGTACTCCATTTTCAGTCACCGCTACAAGGATATTCATAAAATGAGTTACAATTTGGGCTGTGGCTTATAAATCAGTGCATGGCCCTTATTTATGAAGAAATTCGGGTTTTATGTCTATCGAAGTTGAAACCGGCGTTGTTAAAAAAAATAGCATGCACGCAAGAAAACTCATTCTTTTCTAAAATGTTGCAGTTGAATAAAGCCGTCATTTGCATGCATTACTTCGACACGGGGAGAGATACTCAAATTGTAAGAGCGTCTCCAAACATTCTTTTTTCAGGAAAAAAGGGGGAATCAGCGAATGAGGAGTACACGACGAAGAGCACTCCGGTTCGGGTCAGGTGCGAGTTGTGCCTCGCATCGCTACGGATCGGCAGCGGCAACGATATGGCTCTTTCCTGCAATCATTTGTTTCACTCCCAGGTCAGTCATTAACTGAAATGGGTTCTCAGACTGAGGATTTGATCATCAACTCGTATTCCTCCTATCCATTACATGGTGATGGGATTGCGAGACATGTGTCCCCGGGTCGCAGGCTCGGAATCAGACGAGTTCATTTCCCCACTCTTGCCCCCGATGATGAAACGTGCCGTAAAACTCGAACAACCGCCGTTTTTCTCTGTTCCCAGATATTCATCGCGATCATTTCGCAACAGCATCCCGGGCTTTTAAAGAGCATTCTCAAAGCTTTCCTCGCGAGGAAAGTTTGCTGCTGCATTTCCGCGCACATTAGTCGACGCCCAGCTGCTTTAATGCTCTCAGCGTCATGAAGTGACGAAATTTCTCATCTTCCCAAGTACAGGCCCCGCGGAATGCATTAAAAAGTTCGTTTCATAATGATTCGGTAAGCTGGGGAACCCGTGGTTAGAGGATGAGCGAGCATTTGCCAAGATGCTGAATGGTACTGACGTCAAAAGTACATTATTTATTGATCCCTACGCGTTGCACCCGTCAAGCTTGGCACATCGGTTCAAGAAAGCCAACAGCGGTGTGCGTTGAACTTTTCACGCTCATCTTCCCTCTCTCCGAGGAGAAAGTCGACGACTTCGCTCGACGAGAGCAATATGTTGACGAAAATCGCGGATGCTTTAATCTAGCCGGTACTTGGAAGATATTTCCAGCTTCGTCCTGCTTAATCTTTCGGAAAGTTTCAAGGGAAGCGCTTTCGTTGAGCGATGGCTTTGTCGACCAGTGAAATACGGGCCCGGGCTGAAAAGTTCGGCGAATCTATCGAGCAAACTGTCCCGAGGCCTTATTCAACTTCGAATGATGCAGACATTTTCAGATTTAAGTTTGGTCCGAGAAAGCTACGATCCACGACCAAGGCGAATGTACTTTATTCGCGTTTATCAAACTGTTTGTCTGCTTTGCTCTTTTCTTCCAGTCCCTCATGAACCTTACTCACCGAGACTGGTGCCTGGTATCAGATTACAGTAAATATAACCTCGTTATGGCAAATTCCTACCAAACGAAAGGAATTTGTCAGGTCCCTGCAGTGTAATCAATATTTTTTTGAGTCTCAATTTAACGTATTTTTCATTTTTTCCGATAATTTCAAGTTCTCCATGCTCATGAAGTAAGGAGATTCCTCGCAGAATTTTCTGGTTAAGTTTGACCCCAAGAAGCTGCGATTCCATACGATACGAAAGAATTGCGTAAATAAGAAAATTTATGTAGATTATAAGTACTTTCAGTACAAGGAACCTCAGAGTTCATTAAAGGACTTCTTCGGGATAAACATTGTAAAAAGCAGGTAATCCTTTGGGAAAAAGCAACTTTTGCGGGGTACCCAACTAAAAGCCCCCCCCCCCCCCCTTTTTTTTTTTTTTTTTTAGGGGGGCTTTTGACCTAGGGGGGCTTTTGGCAGGGGGGCTTTTGGACTACACCCCTTTTGCGGTGGGATGTAGCAGCAGGTGTTGCAGAAAATTTTAAACTCAAGTTTGACTCCAAAAAGGTGGGATTCTTGGCTATATATTACCTTTCAATGGATCAAAATATGCCATTGTGTTACCTTTTCGAAAGATGTGCTAAGCTCTGCGAAAGATACTCGATTGAGATTGACTTTCGAACGAGACAGAAATGTGAAGATCCAAGTTAGATTCCTCAAAGCTGGGATTCGTGGCAATATCCATAAATTTATGTTCATCAAAGAACGCCCTTGAATACTTTTCTCAGACCCGACGAACCTTGCAAAAAAAATGAAGTCCCGGTGCTGGGATGAGCCGAGGAATATTTCGAGCTTCTGAACTTGATAGGAATCTGACGCAGTAATTCCGGAAGTATCGAAAAAACATAACTTTTTATATGACCATAAATTTGCTCCAAGATAAGGCTCTCCGAGCGAAGCCAGGATGATACCCCGTAGTCGGGAAATGCATTTATAGTTTTTCCTCTTCGAAGGCAGTGCATGTTGCGAGTTGATAAGACTCTCGCTGCCGCCCAGGAAGGCTCGACGATATGCTCGCAAGCACGAGATGTCAATCATATGTAAAACAAGGCACAGGTACTCACAGGAGTCATCATTGGGTATCGAGCGGAACTCGGGGAATTGAACAGCGGATGAGTTCCTCGAGCCCGCTGATAAGCCAAGAAAAATGGATCGGACTGCACCGGGATCGTGAAGGCTGCCAAGGGATCGGTCGCGTGTGAGAACGTTTAAGCACCCCGTGACCTGACTTGAAGTTGAAGTGGATGAACTTCAAACTACAGAGCCGAGTTCTATTTCGTGGAGACGCATCCAAGGGCCGCAGAGTCGCGTGCAACGAGTGAAATTGCCCACGGTTATGCAACTCGTCTTCTTCAGGGTTATGGAAGACGATTTCTTCCACACTATGACCCGAGTCTTCTCTGCATTTAATCGCCTACCACTCGATAGGAAAACATATCGTGTTCATGAAATGGGGCCCACATCAACCAGGCTAATGAATGAACGCCTTCTTCAGCATTATAAGAAGAGTTCCATTTAAAAATGACCTGACGTGATGTCAGTCAAAAATCCCGCAATCCTGTAAATCTTTATACATTACTGATTTAAACGGCACAGTGCTGCAGAGCGTTGATTTTTTCAGTTTACTGTACATCAAGAGTGCCAGAATTTCTAGACAATCACAAGACATCTATGTAGCGTATGAAATATATTGCCATATAGTGCCTCATAATTTAGATGAAATCGACGAATTCTCCATGAAAATAAACGGGCAATTGAGTTAATGTACATAATTAGAATAAAAGAGCTGACAAATGTTGAGTTAAATGTGCAAACAAAAAGCTGTGCTTCATAAACCGTTGAGTGTAATATAGGGAATTTTCCGCTCCTAGAAAATTATGGATGTGTTGGTGATGCGAGTACAATTTGACGACTCTCCATTGGAAAGACGTTCTTATGCTCGACCATTTTAATTATTGATGACATTTGATCATTTTGGGTGAAGCCCTAAGTCATTATTCCAGATGATCTTGGTTATTCTACTGCTTTCTCCAGCTGCCATCAAATCAACAAAATATCATAAATAACTACGCTAATATATGATTACTGTTTATGAGAACCCCCATTTGGTGGCTGGTGCTGCAAGGATGCCTTCATTTGTCCAAAATTTTGGAAGAGATCAAGAGCATCTGTAATTTAATTCATGAAAAATTCAAGCACGGGTGATGAGAGTTCTTTTAAATTCAAAAAAAGCGAATTATTTGGAGATCTCCGTATTGAAAACGTAGTCCAACCGTTCGAGGTTGGGAATCTGCATCTGGGTGCTTTTGAAGCCTTCATCAAGAAAGAAAGCATTCGTGACTTCCTGCCGATGCGATGAAGATATTTCCTCCTCCTTTTCGACTCCGCGATCTCGGTTCCAAGAGAAACAAACCAGGAAGAGTACTTGAAATGAACGGGAATTCTTGAGGTAATCCGAACTCTGGACTCATCAGAACACCGTTGTGAAATCTGGCTGACAGTGGGGCGTCGAAAAATATTTGTCTTCGCAAGCAGTCGACGATTCGATTTCCAAGTTTCTCTTGGTGTTCTATTCGCATGTGATTTCCGGAGAACAACAATGTGTGGCTTTTTCTTTCTCATAAAACTCAACTTCTAGGTCGTTTTGCTTGCGTTGTTCGCGGCGAATGATTTGTGATGCTTCTTATGCTGAAAATACATTCTCGGATTCTCTTTTTGCAGTGCATACTGGAGTGGCTGAGTCGGAAATCCACGTGTCCCGTGTGCCAAGAGTTGATCATCAAAGACTGAACTTGACTCGTGGGATTCTCGAGGTCAGGAAATATGAGTCAGTGTGCGCTTTGATTTTTGCCTGCGTGACGTGAACGAATGTAATGCGTGTACATATTATTCTCGGCGCGGACCTGCCACAAGTTGCTGATGGAAAGATGTTTTAGCGTTTTTGAATAATCTGAAGATCGACGAGTTTTGCTGCGTCAGCCGCATGACTTTCTGCCTCCAGATGAATTAAAACTGCGTTCTGAGTTTTCTTGAATGCGATATCATCTTCGTCCATAAATAAGCTCGCTTAGCTGATGTTTCGAGTGATCCTATGAGGTGCCTCGGACTATTTTCGGGATGAAAGAATCATGCGAAGGCTGTACGTTCCGCTTCTCCTTGTCCTCGAAGACAAGTTGTCATGTGGAAAAATCATCAACTCAAATACGGCCCTAGTTTAGAGGCTCTAAATCTGTTCTCCACGGAGACCGAAAATTCATATTTCCCTTTTCTGTGGTTCCGCAGCAGGGAAATTCTGTATGGCGCATTTTAATCTAATATACATCAAGAAGTCGGATCCACGAAGAGTAGACTAGAACTACCATGTCAGTAACTCAAAGTATGGAGTCAACGACTACAAACAGGAACAGAACATCGTGAGTTTTTCTTGTCGTTTTTTATTTTATTTTAGAAAATACGTCGATGAATATATGAGTATGAACTGATTGGGAACAGATAGACTCCAGATTTTAAAAAATTCCAATAAAATAAGGAACGACCACTTGGTTTCCATGCTGGTCGTAGTCAATATATAGCTCGTAAAATCAATGTCCAGTTTAAAAAAGTATTGCCTCTCAACTTTTAGTTCACGGATCAACAAGTCAAACATTTTTCTATTCGCCCGCAAAAAAATTGCCACTATCGCACGAATACCTGAGCCTGTTTTTTTTCGAACATGAACCGGTCCACGAAATATTTTTATCCGTATTGCAAAGGAAAAGCTGCTAAAATGAACTATAATACAGTACGTACATGAAGAATGAGAATAGCGTGAAATGTGGGACACTGGCTACAAAATTTACATCTATTTTAGACAGCAAAGCTTACGCAGACTTCGTCGAGCTGGGGAAAGTGGAATAAATAGGGTTACGCAGTCCCAAACTCGAGGTGAAACGGTCACAATAAGTTGTCGGTCCACGAAATATGCTTTTCGTTTCACCAGCTCGCACATGGAAAAAGTTCTAGCATGCCGATTGTAATTCGCATCAGAAGACGGCGAATTTCCCCGAGCTGGTCTGTGATGAATTTTCTACTGAAGATCTCCGTTGGGCAAAACACAGCCTTCCGGCGACTGGACGTAACGAGTAGTTCGCGTGGCTCGGATAGCTGTGTTTCCCCGACGTTCGTGGTCACTATAAACTTCTGGATGACTTCTCGTGTTCGAAGGCAGCTGCGCCAACACGTGATGGTACCATCAACTTGCATAGGCTGTACAAACTTTCCCGATCCCCGAGTTAAACTGCGGGAAATTTCCGCTTCGACACGCAGACCCTGATCCTGAAATGGTGCCCCAGACGCTTTGGAAATCGGCGTCGGAAAGACGGCGCGGGTCAGTGAAATAATTCGCGGGGGTGGGATGAATGGAGTGAATTTCATCCCTTTTCCTGGGCGAGACGGTGTGCTGTTGGAGCCGCAGATGGCTTGGTCGATATTCACGATCGGCCCGAGTTGAACCGAGGACGGAAGATCAATCAGGGCTGACACTTGGTCTAGATTGCGGTTGGGCGCGACTTGATGGATGCTTTTTACCCCACTGGTAGCTTGCTATTCCCGGATCAGTGCGGTGCAGATTTTCTGCAATTTTCCCTGACATCTGACGGGTACTATTCCTTCCTGGAACGAAAAAAAATAGGGAAGAGGAAGAAAATAATCCGTCGTCGCACAGGCAGCAGAGCAATTTTCCACTCCCAGAGGGTGGGGCTGAAAGTTTCCGAAATAGAAAGAGAATGGCTTGCATTTTGCCTTCGTAGGGAAAAATTTTAATCTGAATTTTTCAGAATTTTCACGTCCAAGGCTACGTACAGAAGATGCCAACGGCTGTCAATAGCACGTCTGTTATCTAGAATAAAGAAAACCTGTATATGATTTCGAATAAATAAACTTACTGGTGTACCACACTGAAGATTGAAAGACAGATAGATATCCTACTTCAGACGCATACTTCGCGACGAAGTCCATGTAAATTTTTCAGTACACTAGTGGGTGTGTGTGCAAATTTCGGGGTACAATGTTCCCCTTACACACGAATAGATACATCATTAAAAATGATATGAAAAAAATCAGATTTCAACTGGAATATCCTTAGTTGAAACTTACGATATGAATTCCAATAGTTCGTTTGAAAGCGATATACACACATTAAAGCATTAAAATGGCAATCTCCGGGATTTTGGTAATAATTAAAAGACGGGTGTTTCACATTGCTGCAAGAAATATACGAATTGAAAAAATAATAGAATCTCGATTTTTTGACCGAATGACCTCCCGATACCATCTCCTGATGATTTACATCATGGATTAAAGACGGCTACGTGTCTCCTCTACAGTAACCGGAGGTAATTGAGACCAGCGGGTAAGAACCATAAAACCATTTTTTATGAATTTCATTTTGGTGGATCATGCTACAACTATAACGAGTTCCCTTGGGAGAAGAATTGATCGACTTGTTGGTAAATCGAAGCTCAGATAGTGCAGGATCGATTAATATTGACGATGAAAATACGAGAATCTGATAGCTGCACTAGCCAATATTGATCAGCGACCGCGTGACAAACGTAAACCTCCTACTGAGTGCCGTCTAGGATCAGTCAGTGTGAGGATCATTGTCCTGAATAATTATACGGTAGTAATGATCGCCTGTCTCTGACACCCTACTTAATTTATCGGATGCCATCCAGATGTTGACTCGCATTGCGGTGATGCACATATCCTGGTGAAGGACTTCTGCGATAAATGTTCTTCCGATTGATCCAAGTCCCATCTTGAGATGTCTCTCCAAAAATATAAGTACAGTACAGTACAGTACTGATGTACAGGAATTCGACGCAGGTGAACAGTGCACATTTTTAAACTGAGAACCTCTCATTCCATTAACAGGGATTTCAAGAGAGTTTTTACCGAATGATCGGGAAAAGCTGACGACATTTGCTTTTCTGAAGTAATCCTGTACCGTGTATATTTGATGGTTAGCACTGCGGCGAAAATGAACGGATACGAGATATGTCTTAATGTTTTCAAAATAGAAATTAAAATTTGAATCTCTAAGGATTTCAACCATGATCACAAAGCTTCTGCATACATTTTTCACCGTTTATAAAGCCCCAGACATCCGAAAAACGATTACGGCAATGACGCATCTGCAAGGATTTTGTATCTTCGCAAAAATCTCAAATCTGTCACCGGTTCAATTTTTTATCCTTGTCAGGAGTGTAAAAAACTATCGAAATATGCCTGTCTTCAGCGAAGTAAAAAACATAAGATTTATTATCCTGCACATTTTTGAGACCAACTGAGACCTGCTGTCAGCTTCATTTCCTGCGTCGACTTCTACATTTCCTTCGTATGTTGCGTCTGCATATTTTCGCAAGTATCCAGCATACGTGTTGAAAAGGTTTTTTTTTGTTTTTGCAAAGTTAATTCAAAATTTTCAGCGTCTTGTTGTAGCTCTTCATCAGGGAAGAGTAAATTCGAAACAATCAAAGGGAAAACGAGGGTGCTCTTGGGATATAACGAACATTTGCTGCCGTAGACCGGATTCCGAACTTCGCCTCTCGTTTCTTCCAAAAGAGTAGAGGGTTTTTATTCAACTCGTGTTATTAATTGCGCGCAATATCCTGGTCCATTCCGAGTTGATGCTCAGTGAAGTGTACTGGTGGCCAGGGGAAAACTCACGTGGAATACAAACATCCCCCGGGAATCGCTGACTGAAACGCCGCTAGGGTCGGCAGCCGGCAAAAACTCGTTAGATTTAATTGCACGCGCCAGCTCGCGATCCATACTTGGAATCTGCCGCTCCTCAGCAAACTGCCAACCAGAAAAATTGGTCACTTGATCGTCTTAATAGCATTCATCGATCTTTCTCTCATAGAGAGCCTGCTGCTACATTACGCGGACACGTGCTCTTCGGTCGTCACTTATGCTCTCCGCATCCAGTCCCTGCCAGTAATTGTTTTCTACCCGGATGCAATCGCTCCCAACCCACATTGTAGCAAGTGCACAGCGTTCAAATACTAGGGTTGCGCTCCACTCATTTGCTTCCCTGTTGAATTGTCCGGGAGTCAGAACACCCAGCAAGCTTCTGCCAGGAATGCTCTCTGTCCATATATGCGCACTGGACGATATTGACAAAGTACAGTATTGCAAATGTCTGTATAGATACCGCATTTCAACTTGTCACGGACATAAACGGTGATCCAAAGCGGTAAAACTATGAATATCCAGGGTTATGGTTGCGTTCGATTTTCGGATACCGTAGCTCATCAGACGCGTAATAATTTGTATTAAATTAAGAAAACATATTCTAGGATTACCGGAAACCATTCGCAAGTTTTCAAATACTCTCAACGTGAATTAGAACCCCTAATTATATTGTACCTATTAGAAAATACTTGCAGTATTACCTGTGTTTAAAAATGATGGAAAACGAAGTAAACCGATGCAAAATTACGCGGCTAAACCACAAGAAAAGTTAACGATTAGTTTATTAACGGCATGTTGACAGGAAAAGTTGATGACCAAATGATTAAAATATTCCATCAGAAATTTAAATTGATTAAAAAGGGAGTAAAGTGGATCAAACCAGTATAATAAATTCATCTTTATTTTAGAAATTGGAATGGATTCAAGGTTGAGAGGATGCCGGTTTTATTCAAAATTCTACGGCCTATGTATGCTCCATGAGGGTCATGTGACGGGATACCGATTTCATGTTTCATTTTGTTTCATCGACACAAATTATTTTCAACTATATTCGAGTGACAAATAATCTCAATTTTTTAGAAGGCAAGGATAATTCGTGACAGGGAATAAATGGAATCGCAAATTTTATTTTCACAAGAAAAATGGAAGTTTTCGACTGCCTCGTCTCTGATGACACGGTTTCCGCGATTTTTTCTAGCTACACGCTCGAATCACGTTTGACACCTCGACTAACAGCCGGAGATGTTCCCTATAACCCGATGCATGCTCTTAATGCGAACGCGTGTCACGGTCGTGTCATGCTCGGGGCGTATAACAAGCACCTATCCCAGATCCTCACAAGACCCTCAGCAAATTACAGCGTCGACTGAACCCGCGAATTATGGCCGGATTAGTCTTTTAACGGCAAAATCCCTGCGAAGCTGCCTGGCAATGACATCAAGGAACATGATCCAGAGCTTTACGCAGGGAAAACGACTTTTTGCGGGCGGGAATTATCCGCGGGCACGCTTGCACGAGCGTCGAAACGCATTACGCGAAAAAATGGGCGTTCTTCAAGCACGCAAATGTTCTTTACCTTCAGCAGAGCGAATCGTGAAGCTGATTCATTCCGAAGACACGTTATGTCTCGAAATGGCATGGAATATCAGGAGATCGTGTTCATGTGGTGATATATTTCTAGATCGAGGTAAACTCGAGAAGAGCGTTCAAGCTTGAAATGTTATCGTACATTCGACCACCTTAGGGCAACATCTTGCTGAGAATAACGCGCTTGTCTTTGCAAATAAAGAAGGACCTTGACGAAACGTATTGTGATTAGTTTTTTCCCTCACGGAAACTAAAATAAAATGAGGAATAATACGAGAAGTAAATTATTTCGAAATTTAACCAATGACCAAATAAAAATGTGACATGATGTTACCATAAGTTCTGCAAATTTCGAAGAGCCCTTGCCCATGACATTTTGTTTGGAAATTCCATGACGCATAAACAGTTAAATCGGGAGGAAAATATGACAGCGAAAGAACGAAATACTGTACTGGAAGAATTTATTAGATATTTACGAATTTTAATGCACAAATATCAAGTTTCAAGTGGCATTACAGTACTTAAAAATTTAAAACTTTCGAAATGGGTTATAGCTTTTTATGGGTTTTTGAGGCTTTAAGTTTTAGCATTGCGCGTTTCTCGCCACAGGGATGACTCGGAAAATACACATCAACCACTACATCGGCTTTGAGTTTTATTATGCCTGAACATTTTTGAATACTACGTAGATACTGCCTAAATGCAGTAGCAATAGCCTGATGTAACTGTAGCCAACTCATTTGGACTAACCTATAGAATAACAGATACATTGTGACAAGTCCGATTTCTTGCGCTTGAAAAAGATAAAAGTTGATTCCCAAAGGAACCTTAAAATCCCCGTGAGTGGATTTCGGGAATAGCTACCAATCATAAAAATATTTGTATAGTTTTAGTGCATGTAAGGAAAATTGAATACCCTGGATAAGGATAAAGGATGAGAATATCCAAGAGTCAGTGGTCGATCTTCCAGAAACTGTAGATTCATTTCCGTGAGGTATCATACGGATACTTCGACGGAAAATCATGAAGTTGATGAAGATGTTCATGAACTGAAAAAATAAATGCGGTTGTTAAAAATCAATTGATGCCATGAATGCATAAAAAAAGTTCGTAAACCTCACCAGAAACCACAAGCACCGCAAAATATCTTTATAACGAATCTCGTCATAACGAATACTCGCTTATAACGAGTTCGCGTTTTAGGGCCTTGCCCGACAACTATAAGTTATTTTAGTTTGTTTATACCGACTTTTTCGTTACGCCAAAGCTATTTCCCTGGTCCCAGTATCTTACTTCGTTGTAAAGAGATTTTACTGTACGTCGAGAAAATTTCAAATATTGTCTTGTGATACGGTAATAATGAGTGTCCTTAAAAATTATATACCTCTTCCGTATTTCCCCAGCCATTGTTTAAAAATGAAGCCATCAGCAGATGGGATTACTACGAATGATGCCTGGGGTAATAATCTATAATACTTCACGTTTCCGGAAGAATTTGAGCGAAGGATCCTTGAGGAGTGTGATGACAAGGCTTCTAAATCTATTCAACAGAACCATTATTGCTTAGGATCACGAATTTATCGTCCAGACCAACATCATGGAAATATTGAACAAATAACTGTCCCTAGTAATATCACCTATACATGCAATTTAATTTAGCAAACAAATCAGAGAATCTAAAGCCATCAGTAAAGCCAACAACTATCTTTTTCAATGATATAGCTATAATTTATACATAGCTAAGAGTTTTCAAGGTTTTTTTATAGCATTCCCAAGGACAACATACACAGCAAGGTTCATAAGGAAGACAACGTTAAAGCACATATTAGGTTGAAACGGAATGACGGATCGCCTTTTCCAAAAGACTTACATAACCTTGAGAAAGTTGACATAAAAAAAAATATCGACCTTATTTTGCTCAATGCATATGTACATCGAGCGAATACTCTGAGCGAACAATTCAAAGGCAAACACGATGCAATGGTATTGCCAGATCAATGCTATTGCAAAGAAAGACTTATTGTATTAGCTCAACATTTGGCTATGTGTTTTTAAAATGAAAAAGAATAAGGATTTGATAGAAAAAGAATAGATTATGATTCTGAATGCTTGCGAAGAAACGCCCTGTACATCTTGAAAAGTGTATATTTTTCCTTGATAAAGGTTAAAATGTCACTCGATACAGGTGTACCTTCCGGAGAGTGCACTATAAAAGAGGGAAAAACGATAAAAATTCTTCAAATAAGTTCTACAATAAAGCGCTAAATTTTCCATGCGCCTGCCTCTCAAATCATGTCCGAATTTTGCTTCCTGAACCAGGAAATACGCATGAATTAATCGTATCAAGGTGAATTAAGCTGACCAGAAAACAACCGCTTACGAGCTGATGCCGGGGAAATTCCCCACAGTCCTTATGGTGGCTCTTCTAAAATTAGGATATGAAGCAATTACGAGCATGAACAAGCTAATCGTGATACTCCATCCAGCCCGTAACAAGCTTACCGGTTTACATCTGGCACTTGTGCTGCTTGCCCATTACTTTGTGCCCAACGTTAGTAAAATTTTCATATCGGCGGGAATCTCAAGGCTCAGGGCGTACACCGCCGACAGGGAGCAGGTGGAGAAAACAAATTCGAGTTCGGCACGAAGGAACGAAAAAGGGATCTGATAAGCGGAATGACGCACAAGGGAAAATAAATCTGGGCCAGTGCCGCCGAATTTGAATCGACACGAAAGACTCGGCCATTAAGCCTGTACCTTTCTGGCGGCCCGTGAATATTTCATTCCATTCGCTTTCGTGCTGCATATGGCCTTCTGACGGATTCGAATTTCGCCTGGGATCTAATACTAGGTGATCGGTTGCCTGGCTTCGATGACGCCACGCACTTCATGAGTTCCACAATAACTCAATCCAAGGTGCGGATTTCTCTTCGTGAGCTGCTCAACTTTTTTGTTTTATGACCAGCAATGGCCTTGTCCGATTTGATTTGACTCTTTTCCCGATGATTATCTGATGTCACGAATTTTGCACTAGTTTAACAGATTAGGCTAGTCTGAGTTAGTTTTCCAAATTCAATGCCCTGTTATACCAGACCTGTGAGACGGGCGGAAACATCCGAAGTCCATTTTTCAACAACCAAAGTACTAGCGATCAAAAACCTATTCAGACAAGGTGTTTTAACCTCTTCCCAGATTATACCATTTTCAAGTGAGGCAAGGATGGGGGAATCAGTTGACTGATTTCCTCTCTCAATAAGTATAACACATCATAATAACTAAAATAAAATAAAGAATAATGAATGATCTGTATCGTGCAAGCATTTAATATCGCTGACTCAAGTGACACTCATATGAATTGAGAAATATCACATGACGTTTTACTAGATGTATGTGCAGTTTTTATATAAAAAAGAAAAAAAATTGCATCAGACGTACAACAGAACAGTGCCAGAACAATGCCATTGTCCGATTCCTGTAGGAATCGTACAATGTGTGCTGAAATACAAATGTGGTGGAACATTCCTATGATTCTTCTGAAACTCGCTTTCTTTTTCTAAAACGAGTTTCAGAAAAATGAATCGAGTTTGGGTGGATTGGCATTTGCTGCTCATGGGGAACAAAGTGAACTAAGTATACATCTTAAAACTACAGGAAAGCAGAGAGAAAAACATACTTAAGGTCAAGTTTTTTCGTGAGACAAAAGCGCCGAGAGTTTCTCAAGTGGGAATCTGAAAGATTAGGATTTTATTTTCCCCCACATCCTCAAACTCTACTTGGGGGTTTACTGCATGCAAAAATAGAAAATTGTGTTGTAGAGAAGGGTCGAAGGCACAAAAAATGTAAATCATATTCTTCGACATTGTGGTCTGCACTCAACTGTTTTCTGCGGAACCAATGACAATTACAGTCAAGATGATTTCTTGCACGACGCATTGCAGTGGATATTTCATAAGCCTAAAATAGATTTCATGGAAAAAATTTCAGAAATTTGGTTCTTCGTCAAAAACCCAAGTCATCTCCCCCAACTGCTCATTCTTCCTCCACCTGCCTTCAGAACTCCTTTTACCCCGAATTCCGTCTTTAAAAAAAATCTGACCCAGTCCATCTCAAGAGTAAAAAAAAAAAAGGGGAAAAAATAATTCCTGTGTACGAACAGGTAGGTGGCAGGCGAACCGACAATGGCTAAACTTACAATCACGGTCAGGAAACTCCGTTGAGGAAGTTTCTGTTCACGATTCAAACATCATCAGCTGGATGCATTCAAAACGGGATCAAAAACATCCATTTTCCTTCAAATTATACCAAACAATATTGACCCCAATTCTTACTTCGTTTTGGCTCTCGAGTTCCTCCTGGGCCCATCGGAATGTATCCGACGTTTTTTCGAATGGAAGGGAGTGACATCTTCACGCCAAAAACAAATTCGGTGACGGAGGTTGCATAGCATTAACGCTCGAGATTCGTCTTCACTCATTCTATCTGACATGGTTAAAAATTTCTAGTTCCCTCGGTATTTGGACGCCTTTCAGCGAGAGATCCGAAGTCCGTGAAACAACGAGCCGGAAATTCCAGGAATTCGGTCATGGCAGGGAATAGTCAATTAAGGTTAAAGTGCTTTACGAAAGCGTAGAAATTCACTTGCGCGCAAAGGAATGTTCTGTTTGCTGGCAAAATGCCGGGAATGGCAGCACACGCCCCATCATTGAGACCCGAGCTCGTTCCTCGGGAATAAAGGGCACAAAAAGCAAGCGCTGGCAATTAAGCGGATCCTCAGGAATTCTGCTCCTGTGCGGGCCCTGAACGTGTCAATGTTAACTGCCGCCATAAATCGCTGCGAGGTAATATCCACAAATCCTCGGGGCGGCGACGGGCAGCAATTCGCATCAAGCCTCTCGCGGTTGCCCTTGTTCTCTCCAGCCATTCTTGAATGGAACCCCTTTTTCCGGGGTGCCCCGAGAAATATGATAGCTGATTCTGGTGCTGCTTTTTCGTCCCGTTTTTTCGTTCGTTTTTCCCCCGCAGCTCACTCGGAATCGGAACTCGGAAGTAGTAAAGTACCATTGGCTCAATGATCTTATCATTTGATTCTTCCTTCGATTCATGGAAAATATGCGATCGCGTATTACCCTCACCCCCACCACCCCTCCGTTAACACAAAGAGTGAAAACTAAATTTAAAACCATTTGAAGTTTGTGTTCAGAAGAAAATTGAAGGAGATTTCTCTTTGGGCATTAACTGTTGGCATAGAACATAGACTATAGATTTCACCTTCCCGGTTTTGACTACACGAATATTCTCCATGCTATGATGTTTTTCTGGTATCGTCGGAAATGCTTTCCGTTCATAGTACGATTTTTCAATGCGATATGCCCTGAACTTGATTATAAGAAAGTGCGTTTCCTGGAGAAATCCGGGCATCAAACTGGCTGGTGCAATATTTTTGCCTTATCTTTTTTGAAGATCCTCTTCTGATATTTCGGAGATCCTTTACGTGATATCCTTCAGAAGATTAAACTGTACATTGTTCAACCACGGTGAACAACGAACTTTATAAACCTACCACCAACACGAACTCTTCACTTGACTTGACGACTTATTTTGGTCCAGAACATACTGTACTGTCGAAGAGGGAGATCACTCGTACTCTTCTCATAGAACTTGCTCTCCTCCCCTTTTAGTGCAAGAACTTCTGCATTTCTCTGAAAAATTGGATGGCTCGTAATTCTTGAGAAGGATGAGAAACTCGGATTGAAAATGAAAGAAAGGTTCTGGAAGACTGGAACAAACGGAAGAAACTGCTTGCGGATTTACGATCAACAGCATTCCCGTTGACGTTTGCGATGAAAAAGCGACATCTAGGAATAAAAGTGTCTAAATTGACAAAGCAACTATCGAAAAGCTCATAGAGAGTATTTCTTACCGCTTCACGCAGCTGAAAAGGTGGGGAAAATCGATGTGCGACTTCACGTTTGACCCGCCAAGTTGTTACATCAATACGACAATACGGTATGAAAGTTTAACTCAAGTGGATGAATAGCAAGTCTTACAAACTTCTGGGCTTTGCAGTGTTCAGCCCCTCCGGAAAAGTTTTCGTTTTGTTCCGGAACGTTCTTTATCCCTAGTTCCACATCACGCTCTCCGAATGATGTACTAATGCACTGTGCTAATGCAAGGTACTAACTACAGTAATGTACTAATGTAATGTACTAATGCAGCCTTGGGCACTGGACAGAGCGAATCTCGCTGCGCATTGTGGTTCAGTGTGCACTCATTTTCAAGAGATTCCGACGTGCTGAAATGCACACTCTCTACTCTTGACATTTGGCACATGCGTAGGTCACCCGTCCATGCAACAGATGTACAGTTATGAGGAAGCACTACCAACTGCTCATCACAAGAAGCTTTCGTTCGCGAACAACCCACATTATACTATGTTAAATTAAGTGATAAAAATAATGAATATATTTATGACTTGGAAGTCGGCGTGCGTCTCAATTTCTGAGCACGTGCTACATTATACATGGATGAGTCAGTTTTCCTTAAGGCGATGCTTTTCGGACGAGGGTCGCGCGGGACGAAATCTTCGACCGTCCTTGAGTTCCGGCATATTTCAGTTAAATTTCGCCGAGTTCCATGTATGTGTCACTAAATCATACGGCGGAAAACTATGTAACACCCATGACGATCAGTCTAGAACCGCACTAATTACGCAACTCTTCTGTCGAGGCTCAGCACTGTCAAGCCGAGGGAAGTGTAAAACTGTTTTTTTCAGGAGAAATTAAACAATGCTATTTATTCTTTTAGAATCACGTAAGTCTTGACTTACTGGAGTAGAAAAAAGTGGTGCCCCCGGATTATCTTTGCCAATGCATTAGCTTTCGAGAGTGCATCATGCTTAAGATTATGAATTGCATGAAAAATATTCATTTCTAAATATAAAATCCGAGCTGCTGATGGAAATGCGGCTACCAGCATGATTTTTTTTTATAAAAACAAAGGCTTTTCTTTCTGGAGGTTTTCCTAATGTTTCATTGCATTTTATGTTGACTGACTGATCCTGATTGAATTATTCATCCGAATTGATTAAATTAATTGGTTCAGTCTTTTGATGAAGGAATGATTGAACAGAAAGCTTTATTTTTTGTTTTTCAGCATTCATAAGGTTCAATCAACATTCTCACATCAAAAACCCTTCCACACCCAACCCAAGTCCATTTGATCACTTCAGAATAGGAAACAGAGAAATTAGATGCATATGGATAACAAACATAAAAGAAAATTCATTCCACAAAATACAACTGCAAAACTGATATGTATGCATACACCCTTTCTTTCTAAATTGCTCATTCAACTAAACCTCATCTGGAAACAAGCTGAAGACCTTGTTCTTTAAATTATGTCCATTAACTGCTGCAATTGCTTCAATTCTTGCTTATGCTGCAATTCTCATTACTGATATTTTTTTTTCAATGTCTTTTGATGAACAGTACATTTTTGGTAAAAGAGTTTCAATCAATAGATCAAGTGCATTAACAAATGCAGCACTGTAAAAGCACAGCCAGACTCAGTTCATACCTAAGATTATGTAACCACGAAGAAAGTATATGGTTATTTTCGTTGAAGGAATTGCGTTTACATCCTGTAAACGCATTTAAATCCAGCAGTGGAGCCATAATCTTTCAGGGAACGTACCACCTGCCTTGTTCAGAATATCCATGAGACGCGTTATGCAACCATAACCTACACATTTTGCAGAAACACTACAGAGATGATTGCAAGTATGAAAACCCCCAAAACACCACGCTTTTTCATTCCTGTTCCGCCATGGGGAAGAATCTTTCCGCCAACTCTTCGCAGCCGAGTGTCGAAGTCACGAGAGTCTGTTTCATCTTTGATTATCGCAATTGCCTAGAATCAATCGTCGACTGGGTTCAAGTTTAAGCGATTTTTGAACTCCGCTACCCACGGCATCTATTTAAAGTATTCCCGGAAAACTTCTACCAAGTCTACCCGTGAAGTGGAAAAATAAGAGGCGCTGGAGCATCAATAGAATGGTTTCTGTAGAAAGAATGGAAAAGCAAGTTTATACATTGGATTACTATGTAGGCCAGCAGGAAACTTTCTGACGAGGTTCCCACTGAATAGTCATTTGAAGTTGAAAACTACTTTACAGCATGTTACCATTTTCAATTAAAGTTGAAAATTTCGAAACTTTATTCCAGTGAACAAGAACGAATTATTTAAAGACAAGAAAAAGGAAGCAGAAGCAGATCTCACTTCAGAGTTCAGAGCCATTTGGCATAGGTTCTCTAGAGCAGTGTTCCCCAACTTTTTTGGGCCTGCGGAGCAGCAAACTTTCAAAAATGTTCTGTGGACTGGCAAAGTTTTGTAAAATGTTTGCACCCTCAAAATTGTTTTGCCTAAAATACTTCATGGCAGGTATTGAAGAAAACCAGAGAAGCAAGTATAGTGGAATGTCTTCAAAAAGTTAGAAAGGTGGGCTTGAACAAAAATGTCTCAGAATGAAAACTTGAAAGTTTTCATAAGGGGAAAATTTTTCTGAAGTTTAGGAGAAAACCCAGCTTTTATTTTTCATGAGATAATTTCAACCGCAATTGCCTTGAACTTATTTTTAGATAAAGATGCTCTGTAATGTCCTTAATTGATAGTTTTTGTACATTATATTTGAGAAAATTTCCTGCAGATTGAAAAAAGACTTCCGCGGACCGGCGCTGGTTCACAGACCATGGGAACACTGCTCTAGAGCAGTGTTCCCCAACCCATGGTCTTTTTGGACCCATGGACTGGCAAAATTTCATAAAATTTGCTGCCGACTGGCATATTTCCATACAATTTTCTGAGGACTGGCGGCGTTCCATAAAATGTTTGTACACTGCCAGAAAATTTTTAAAATACCTTTCATAAAGTCCTCCAAAGAAAACTTTTATTTCAAAAATTGAGTTGAGAACCAGTAAAGCAGCTATATAGTGCAAGGCCTTCAACAAATTAAAAAGCTGGGCTTAAAAAACTGGAAATAATTTATTTCAGGAGGCAACATTTATTCTTGTATGTTGTTAAGGGAAAAGCCAATTTTAATTTTAATCAGAAAATGTCAACTGCCATTGTTGTTTTGCCAATCCATCATATAACAACGTCTGATGCATTCATTTTATTATGCTGAAAATTTCCCGCAGACCAGCAAAAGGCTTCTGCGGACCAGCAGTGTCAGTCTGCGCTGCGGACCATGGGTATATAGGAGAACACTGGGTAAAACTGTACAAATTCAGCATCAATTGTGAGGCATTGTAATTAGAGGCTTTGATTAGCTTCAGACGTGGTCTCTCATGTTGGAAATACAAGATTTACCATGTTTCAAGGAATTTTCAATGTGCACAGTAGTTTATAAAGTTCGAGTTAGATTACGATGCGGTGGCTTGTTCACGTTGATCTGATTAGCCTTCGTCAGACTTTTAATTTCTGTTTTGATTCATCTCGAACTTTACACCTGTGATACCTGTCTGATTTTAAAAATTAAAAATTAAGCAAAAATATGAACAAAGAAATAACGAAGGGTGCCTCTGTTAGCAAGTTTAAGCGGTGAAAATAACATACGCAGATGCATGAATGATGGGTTTGAATGAACACAATCCCTTGTTTTCGAACTTTGAAATGAAATATGCAAACCAAGATTCTTCAACTGTGAGGCAAGTCTATTTTGATCCCATTTGGAATGAGATGCGATACTTAAGCAGATTAAATTGAATTTTCCAATGTGATTTAAAAGCCTGCGGCATCCAAACTTTTTCCGATAATAACGTAGTGCTTTTCCTCCGAATGCAAAACTCAGCAGAATGTCCCATTTTGATCTGAGCCGATTTTTTTTTAGAAGTGCTCTCAATACGTATTGCCAATACCATAAAACGGGTTTGTGGGGGTTTCAGAGGAAATGACAGAAGATTACGAAGACAGCTGGCCGGATATCCAAATGCAACTATTATCGTTAAACGTTGCGCCAATTTTACGTTCGTGCAACATAAGGCCCGCATTTTCTCTATATTTATATCTGAAAGATAATAAATATTGGCAGGAACAAAAGTCGCGATTCTACGAATATCACCGAACCTGCACTTTGACAGCTTGACGTTTCCGTTGTAGTCATTAGCACAAATATGACATTGGTTACCCTGTGCTTTGATGGATCTGAGTACGCCGATGCGCCTTGAAGATTATTTTTCGGAGAAGTAATCGTAAATAACGAGATTCATTTCTTGGGGTAGTTTTTTCAAGGATTCTCATTCCCGGCGTCGTTATCATTACTCAGATTTTAAGAATTTGTTGACAATTCGCGTCGACGATACATTATGCATGCGGGGACAAATTCGTCATATTAGTGCAAATTGTGCATAGTCTCAAAGACGGATGATTTGACGCAGAATAAATTCTCGTTAGTGCTCCCCAAAAGAAACTCAAAAACGTCGGATTCTCCGTCTTAGGGCGCAGACGGTATGTAAATGAATTAACATACTGACTGTCTCCCAAGAGTGAAAATCCCAAGTATTTTATCGGTGACGTTCATTTTTCCTTTTACGAACCGCGGAAAAACGATTTCGTTACTGTATGTGATCCCGAAGAATTCAATGATCTTTTATGTTTCATTATTCTCTTTTTAAAATCAATTTCTGCTCGTGGAAGTGTATCCACGAGAGGTGTACATAATGCTCGAAACTTCGTCAAATTTGAGAGGGATCATTTGAATTCGAAGGAAAGCTTAGAACATAATATATATTTATGATGATCCAGTTGACCGATAATACTAAGTGAAAAAAAATCGAAGTGAGTTTTTTCTACATCCATAAAAATTTAGAATTTAAAGAATATTACTTGAATTGACTAATTGATATTGAAATACGTTGTGGAGAAACTCATAGTTCGAAAGATATCACCAGTCTGACGGCGAAAATTTCCCAGCGGTACGACAAAAGACTTTCGTCCGCGGATCAGACGTTTTAGATTTCCTTCAGATTTCTTCCATTAAATGATAATTTTTTAAATCGATTTGGCCTTTATTGGGGTTTTGAAAATGAAAAACGATTGGACGATGGCAATCCTTGTAAAACGCCTATTATTGTAGTCTGAAAAACTGGATTGTTGTACGATGCTTCCCGTATGGAGGAACTGATCTACAGAACTCGTATTTCTAGATACGGGGGGTAATGATTGCATTATTATCGTCAATAATAAATTATTCTTTATATCAAGTATATCTTAAGGAAAAATTCGAAAATGGAAGTATGCCTCGGATTGCATGCGGAAGAATCCCACAGATTTGTACTTCGTGGCGCCACACATCATTCAGCTGTAACTGGTATATTTCAGCATTAAAATAATTCCCTCGGTGCGACTTCAATTTGAAAAATTTCAGCTTTTTCGTCTATCTAAAATTTTGAACAAGTACGGAAACGAAATGTCCACGTTATTTGTACCTAATGTACACATCTTGCCAGAATCCTCAGAACTATTTTACTGCATTATAAGAAAATAAAGAAAAAAACCCCGATTTTCATAAATGAATACGGAATACCTCCCTTCTGACATGAAACGTGTCACAAGCAGTTGTAGTACGTGACATGTGCGTGGATTCGTCCAACAAGAAACAAACGCCAACGTTTCAGGATATTTACGTACGAAATATATATTCGAAGTGAAAGAAAGTCAATTTAACAAAGACGGTATATTTGTATACGCGTTATTGAATAATCGACATCTTGGCGTCATATTTTAGTCATGTGCTCGTAAATTCTATAGCTCGCCGACTCCTGTCAATAATGCTTGAAAAGGGCTCAGGGACAAACTTTTGAATAAAAATTCTTCAAGCAAATAATGTATATCCCGCATTTCCCTCGAGGTGTGTATAACTGCAAATCCGTTTTCTAAATAATTCCTCAGCAGAATGCTCGAGTCCTTATAGCCGTCGTGCGCATATCAGAGTCCTCCTTGATTACTTTTGAAGATTTATGATTTGATCATTTCCAGGGATTTCAAAATAAAAACGGCCACCGAATGAACCTCTCCATGGTGAAATTAGCCCACAGTTGTTTGCAGTATATTTGAAGTGTTGCAGCTCGGTGCCAGCAGATGTCCGATAGTGTCTCGAAGATATGTCTCCACTCTCCACCGAAGCGAAGGTGGAGACTGCCTCAGTCACGAGCTGGCAATGGCACAGAGCACATTTCAATCGTGAGATGTTACCAGATTGGCACATTGCGAAATCCAGTCACAAATAAATCTAGACAGCTTGATTCATTAGCTGGTAGCCGAGTGACAAGATATTAATTCTCGCATTTGATTGCCCTCAAATACGAAGGACCCGGGCGAATAATGGCTGACCAACACTTCTGTTTAGTATCTAAAATGTTGGATCTGTCCCCCGAATTCAGTCCTAATAGTTTCGTCGGGGTCTAAGCTCTAAACGATTTTTATTAGACACAGCTAGATTTCTCCAGGAATCACTTGAACTGATCCCTTTCCTAAAAAACAAAAACAAACTTGCCGTGCGATTTTCCCAACGTGCCTATAAGGAAATGCACAGATGCAGAAGAAAAAGTCGCTCAATCAAGATTTCACTTGCTCAAGCCTTCCTAAAAATCGCGTTCTCAAGGGACGAGAGCTCATGTTTTATTCCGAACTGCAGCTGCCCTTCGGCAATCCCAGGGCCAACGCGGGGTAGTCGAATGACTGAGGATTTAATTCGGCAAGTGCAAACGAAGAACAGCTGCCAGGAAACCTGGCACCTCTGTTTGAGGTCCCAGAATCCGGAATTTTGTGGAGATTAAATGTTGAAGTCACGTCTTTGCTAATGCGCATTCATCCCTGACCATTTTTGTCCTATAATTAGTATAATAGGCAAGATGAGGGACACTGGGAAATCGCAATATGTGCTGAATAATACACAAAGAAGCTGAGAGTTGCCAAAATACGACTCCCAATTCGTCAGTTATTTGCGATGTTTTCCTTAGCCTTCATCATCAGAAGAAATGCATACAGCACATTTTAAGCTTTGGAAAAGTTCTTTTATTGCGAAGTCTCGCCCATTTCTGTTTAATTTCTCGAATTTTCTTATATATTTAACATCCTGCATTTAAAATCAAGTGTACAGGGCGTGCAATTTTGAACATATGCTGTAGTATACAAAAAGCAGTGCCATAATAAAAGAGCTAAGTATTACCCACAACGGTTGCAAACATTGAAAATGTAAGGGAAAATCTTTTCCCTTACATGCATGCATTACATTACAAAACCAAATGTATTTCAGAAAACTAAGATCTATGTAAACGAATGGAACGAAAAACAACTTTACGAAGACGAAAGCTTCATTGGATTTCAATTTCAAGCAAACTTCAATTTCAAACTGAAAGATTATAGAAAATGTGTCAACCGAATTAAATCTTGAGTTATTAGTTCTAACCTCCATATTAAATACATTTCATTCATGAAGAACTAATAACCAATGAAGAATGTCGAACATAGCAGAGATCTGCTGGGAGAGGCTAAAGGAAAGTCGAAAAGTCGCATTTTACCACCGAAAAATCAGCATCAAAGAAACCTTTAAATATAAAACTCATAAATGACAATATTCAAGTTCAAATTGGTCGGAAAATTTTTCATGGCTGTTTACAATTACCATGGAGCGATGTTGTCAATATTCTTCTTACTTGCTTGAATAACTTTCCTAAACTATTTTATGCTTATAAGCATAACTAAGTACTGTATTACTTTCATCTGCATTAGTCAAGCACACGGGTAGATATTTGACTTGATATTTGAAGGCCAAAAATTTTATATAACTTGAATGTGTGCATGGGTCTCTCGTGAAATGGGAAATTTCTCTCAATTATTAGCCTTTGAAGAGCAAAGGTGGCTCTTTTACATTATGAAAGAAGGCTTTTATGAAGGCGGCCTATTCCCCCCCCCCTCTCCCCCCCAGAAGGTCATGCAGAAAATGCAGCTCAAGGCCATCAACGTGCTAATCATAACACTCTTTACTTCACGAAAGTTTTGCTGTTTTCACATGTTCCACAGCAACATTAAAAAGTGAATAAATTACATTCCTCTTTCTCTCAAATTTCCTCAATATATGAGAATCAAGATTGCTACCATAATAGCAAAAGAAGTTCTTTCTCTGATAGGTGTCATTTTCGTAGCATTTTTTTTCCTTCCAGACCGACTGTATTTATTTGAATGAATATTTTTGAAAATAATATGCAATATTATAATTTTCTTCATTTTTCGCGTTTTTGAAAAATATTACAGTATCTGAGTTTTCCAAGGTGACAACTGCATTGTAATTTGCCCTGATCGCTTATAATGAAGTGTGACAAGCGCTTCTCACATATATTTAATGAGCATAGCAGGTTTATTACAGTAATACTTTTCTAATGATTTTTTATCATCTCAATCCAGAAAGTGGCCCAATTTGTCGTCATTCGTTCTTTCATGGAATCCAGCTCGTAAATCACCCGTATGTGTCCCTGTAAAAAAAAAGAATTACTGCAGCTCTACGGAACGAACTACCTTTAGCTCAGCGATAATTGAAGCATAAGGAGAAAATGGTATGTACAGTACATCTCCGAACGTCAGTCTACCCTAGATCAGATTAAGCGATTGACTCCTCAGTTTCGCATTGGCAGAAAAAGCTCACGCCTTTTACGGATGTACAGTATTTATAATGCTCATCTCAAGCCTGCTCGCAAAGGGATATTTTTTCAAATTTTAACAGGGGCTAGTTTGATCGTTATATGCCTGTCAATGTGCACCCTGCCTATTAATTTCGTCATGTTGATAATGCCTTCTGATCATCATCAGAGGTAAAAAAAAAAAACGAGTTTGTCTGATTTGACTGGGCTACTTTTTCATTTTCCTTCAAATGTAAAAAAAACTATTCCGTGACTTTTAAAAATTCGATCTCGAAATTTTGCCGAAATGCGTTCAGCACTCGTATTTGCGTGAAAAGTGGGATGACCTCCAGGGATTAAGTAAACGGATGGCACCTTAATTATTGCAAGTCGATTATGCTCTATTGAAACAAAATAATGTACTTCATTCTTCTTCATTGTAATGAGTTCTTCCGATCCACGTGACCGATATAAAATTGCCCCACATTTCCGGATCCTTCTCAGACACATTCTTATCGGCATTGTTTTTAAATTTCAATAAAATATGTTAATATTTCTGCAATTTCGTATGAATGAATTTCAACGGATCAGCAGTGTTGCGTTTAAAGTTGTTTGTGGGAATCGACTGATGCTTCTGCATAGTGCTGATGTTCCATAGTTGAGCTTGATTTTGAATGATCTTCATCGCCGTCCATACGAGCGTTCATGCTGAATCACTGCCGAACTACAACACGAAAGTTCGTGCGTACACCAGAAAAAGTTGGGGTCATAATGGTGTTTTTGCTCTTCCCCTATTGTCATGTCTTGATTATCCTCTGCTGTTCATTTATAATTACTTGCTAGCATTATCTGCCTAGCAACCATTCATGTACGCAGGAGTTGCCAACATGAAAACTAATGTCACAAACAATAAAAAAAACTAACACATTTTTAACCCCGTTTGGAAATGAGCCAGAATCATCACCTAGTGTGGATATTTTTCCATTTTTTGATTCGCTGTTCCCGGGTAACATATCATCAGATATCGGGTGCAAGAATTCGCCGTTCATAAGGAAAACGACGAGAAATTCTCTTCCTTTCATCTGCTCTGAACCATACTGAACGTTTGCCGATAAAAATGTCTGCGAAGATGAGCCGTGAACCAGAAGGAAATAACGTAACGTACTGCATGCGATAAAAATGAATCGAATATGAAAAATGTATCATTGTAGGTTGACCTTCGATTGAGAAAAGCTACATTTCACCCCCAAAAACGTGACACGAGAACTCATTGGCGTTCATCCTCGCAGTTTCAACTGTCAAAAATTGATGTAATAAAACACATGATTATAAGCTTCATTCATATGTTCAGTAAAATTTAGACCACTGCTTTCTCCAATGCCTCTTTCCTTGAATGTTTATTAGACTTCTGCAAAATTATATTTTTTTCATTTTGAGTATCACGTCCTACTGCTCTAAATAATTCAGAACACCGTTACTCCAGTCGCTTCCGACAATGCCTTGCTTTATCCAGCAGCAGTATATAGCTAGACTTTCAACCCTCCTGCGATGTCCCACAGGTAAAAGGATTATATTTTCCTTTTTGTGGGTTGAATTCAATACGCCGCATTTTTCTCTCATGGGTAGCTATGGAAGCGCAGATTTGTAAAAGTAGGTTCATTTCGTGAAGCTGAGATAATTCCGTTATGCTGTGCTGTGTTTGGGCGTTCGCCGAATGCGCGTGACATCTCCTTTCTCTGAATTTAATATTGCCAACTATATCACTGAAGCTTTACTTTTCTTATTTGAACTAGTCCAGAACTCCAGAAGCGATTACCCTTCGTGAAAGCAGGAAAGAAAAATATTATTGAATCCAGTGTCAGGAAGCACGAAATCGATTGAAATGTACCTTATACGAGACGAAGTGTGAGAAAACGCAAGCCTGTGCGATAAGCTTCAGGGTTTTATATCGACAGCAGCGTCATTATGCACCACAAGTCTGTGGAAATATTTGCTACCAAAAGAAAATTTACGAAACTTAATATCACCTGAAACCTTCAGCTAGAATCCATATTCGAGTTTTCGACGCATGAAATCGAATGGGTCACGCTATTTCTGGAAAGGATCTCAAAAGAAGATTAGCTCATGAGAAATTTTTTTTTAAAGGTACTATGTTTCGAAGTGATGGATAGAACCAATATTTTCTGGATCACACCCCAGTCTTGTTTCTTTGTAAGATCCTCGAACCTGAAATGGAAAATGAGGGTCGTGGTCGAATTCCACCAGGGCGATGATGAAATCGCATTGAATCTGGAGAATCCACAGGACACCGAAATAAGGAGAGAGCCGGCACAGCCCGGAAAACCTCAAAATTGTACCCGAAAGAGGAACGAACTTATTTTTCCTTCAGAATTGCTTCCAAGCAGCAATCCAGATTGATTGAATACGTAGCTGCATTCAGTGCAACTTTAAAGGCAGCGCAATGGTTTCCAATGACCGATTTCTCCAGAGCGCCCGAGCCTGAAGAAAAAATGGCATGAATAGGTAAAAGAGTATCGACTTTTGATTGGATAAAGATAAATTGAATAATCCGAAAGAGCTTCTCGCCCATGCTACCACGATGGAGATGGCCAGCCTTATTTCCTCTCCGCGCGTGTAACAACGGATGTGATGGTTCATCAAATGCTGTTTTCCCGGTGGAGCACTCATCGAGTTCGCTTGTGGTATATATACAGTTTACCCAATAAGAACATAAGAAGATTTTCCTCCGCAGGAATCAAGTGTCTTAAACTTTCAATAGAGCTTTGATCATTGGAACTGATCAAGACAAACGGTAGTTCCGATGAATGCGCAGTGAATAAAACTGTTAAAATAAACTGAATTAGTTTTCCCCAAACGTTTTGGGCCTGTTGACCGGCTAATTTTCCCTAAAATGTTTTCGCAGAAAAAACTTGCGGACCGGAACATTTTCAAAAATTTTCTGCGTACAAGCAAAGCTTCATGAAATTTTGCCGGACTCGGAAAACCTCTATTTAGAAATACTTTATGCCAGGTATTTAGAGATTTTCTGCTTTTTGCAAATCTTAACCAAAGAACCAATGAAGCAGCTTTAGAGGAATGTCTTCAAAAAATTAAAAAGTGGGCTACAGGATAAGTTCCTCAGAATGAAAACTTGATTGATCTGAAGAATTATTAGAAGAAGACACAACTTGTTTATCAGTAAATTTCAACAGCCATCCTATTTTCCAAATTTTCGATAAAGATATAGACTTCATTGATACCTTTGATAAATTTATTATGCTAAATAAAATTTCCCGCGATACAGGCGAAAAACTTCTGTGGACCGGCGCCAGTCAGCGGACCACGATCTAAATCGAGGACTGCCATGAATCATGCTTGAAGTACTTCAAAGGAGAATAACCTTTAGGGGAAATTTGATTTCTTGGATGCCTATATCAGAATATAAGGAAGTGTTTTATGAGAAGTCAATCTGATTTACTGCCTTTTCACACAAGTGCAGCGTGTGACCATGACAGGAGGAGGACACAATTTTTCTGAACATTGGATTTTCGGAGTTCGTCAAATCGGAGTTCCGCTTTCACTGAAAAACAACAGTTCTGGAGTATACATGCCGTAAAGCATTTTGTATTTCTTCGAACAAGAAGTATGCAGTACAGATTTCCGGGAAATTTTCTTGGAAATAGTCCGGACAAGTCACATCCTTTTCAACTAGCCAGAGTTAGGCTACCTATCAGTATGGCCATACAATGTACTGTTCGTCAGCTGGAGGTTCCAAAATCCAGAGTTTACTTCAGTTGGTCATAAAACTGTTAAAATTACAGGCACATCATTCATTTGAGCGGACTGGTTTCTGTGAAAACGTATCCCATTTTTCCGAGGTTATTTTTTTCGACGAGGATCAATATAGATTTAGTATAATGTCCAATAATTCAAGCATAAGTCGAATGAAAATTGGCAACCAAGCAAACGGAATATTTCATGCAAAATATCTATGCAATTCAACTTCAAAGTACGGCGAAGATCAGCCATCGATAGAGGTATACAGCAGCGAGCCAGCTTTGCCAGATCATGGCCCTGGAGAAGCGCCTTCAACATCCGACGTCTAATTTTGGACATAAATTTAGTCCCGAAGTGCATCGCACACGAAATGGCACCCAACACATTTCATCACTTCCCGAACGCGATCTGATACCGGAAGTGCAAATCTAAACGTAGATCAATGCGGCCAAATATATAATTTAAATACACTCAGGCTTTCGAAATGTTCCGCTGGTTTTCGTGCTCATTGAAAGAGAAGAGCGAAAAAACTGAATTTTCTCTCCTGGCCTTCCCTACTCACCTAATTTTGTACCTACAATTACCTCTTGGAAACTCAGTCAACCAAAGCTGGTACAGCTGCTCATGAGACGTTTTTCATGCTCCCGGGCAAAAAAAACACCAATTTCTAATTATATAGAACAACTCCTTGAAGAAAAATCAGAGAGAAAAATCAGCAATTGCTGGATAATGCTTCCGAAGGCTTATCTTTTCATCATAACTCAAGGATAGTGTATGACCTTCGAGAATTGTGACTCTGTTTCAAGACAGCATGCATCAAAAGGGCTTTACTCGGAAACTTAAATTTTCCGCTACAGACGATCATCTTAGACGGTATTATCACCAGATGGAGGAAATTGAAGTAGTTTGAGGCAGGCGAAAGGTGCTCTTTTCGACGAATAACTAAGAAATTCCGGTTCGTGTCACTCCATAATGCAAGGAACGAACGAACCTGAAGTCTTCAGCAGCTGGATTAATTGCCGGTCGGATGGGTGGTGATGTTCGCTACGCTGAAGTCTTCTCGCGGGTCTCGAGTTTTATTTCTTTTTAGGAGTGAAGGCGGCTGATCCGCTTGTGAAGCTCAAGAGTTTCAAAGGTATTTCAGAACTTATTCATCACTCACTATATGCATTCCAGCAGCAACTTGAATCGCATTTGCGGATTGACATTCCCATCAGCTGCTCAAACGTAAGGAGAACGAAACTGGAACACAAACAGCAAGGATAAGCATGCGTTTACGTATGACTATTTCCGGCTATGTGATATTCGTAATAACCGAGTGGAAAGTTTCGGAAACAACTCACGAACAGCCTTACGCATTTTCAGCCTAGCATGTGCCACCTAGCAACCCTTTTCTGGCGCTGATTTCATCACTCCAACATTTCAATCGAGATATTCAACACGCAGCAAAGTCTCAAAGGATATACCGGTACAACAAAGTTTTCAGTAAAAAGCAAACTTTTTCTCATGTCCCCACAGAAAGCCCACAGAGCACATGTAAAAAATCGCATCAGACGGTAACAAACTTCCTGATTTTAGTATAAGTAACTTTTTTGAGGGATGTTTATTATGTTCTTCGGATGGAAATTTCTTCACTAAAGCAGCACAGTCTGAAATTTAATATCCGAAATGTGACTGATTGGTTCTTATAGATCAATGGAAGCTTCAATCAAGGGAAAACATGCTTCCTAGTGGTATCAAACATCATCATTTCAGAATGAAGAGATTGTTGCAACTGATGGAATGCATGATTGAAGATATTTTTCAGTAGATCATTCAGATTCAAACAGTAATACATGCAAAATTGGAGAATGCCAGAAAAGCAAGATCTAAATGATTATAGGTAGGTCTGATATGAAAAGTTTTTGAAGTCATGTCGAAAATCTCGTAATAGCAAATTATTCAGTACTCTATATAACAAACTTCTCCAAAAGTCTCCAGAAGTTTTTTGTAAGAAGATTTAAATGTAGAACCATCTTGAAATTCATCACAATTGAGAAGGTTGCGTGAATATACAATAATCTTGAAATTTAATATTTAATATTCCCTACCGATGCAAGGAACAATCACGTCATGCAACAATTGATATCTTGAAATTTTTCGGGTTTCCTATAGAAAGATGACAAGAAATCCAGTGCTATAGCGGAAAGACAAACAATTCTCACGGCTCTTCTCAAGAGAACTCAGAAATCCTCTTGTTTCGACGACACTTGATAACTTTAGAGAGGGTTGTGCTCTGTTTGGCCTCATCGTTTATCGATACGTTTTCTTTTAGTTCGTTGGTCACGGCAAAAGCTTAACCATAGAATACTTCCGCTTGGATATCCGAGAAACATATTCAATATATGATTAGCGGGAGGAAAGTATCCAGAAAAAGCATTCAATGAAAAATCACGCGGACGAAAAGCAAATCATTAGTAATCATAGCACGAAACTAATATGTGACTAAATTTGCTATTGACTCGAAATATCACGTCTTCTCAAACACATTTTTTGCACCTTCTAAAAATGGGTTACATCCCCCAATAAGAAGTACTGTATACAGTATCTTTCTTTCGAAGAATTTGTGCAGATCGAAGTAAGGGTGACTTATCGATCTGTACAACGATAAAGGGACTACACATTTTCGCTGTAAAAATGAACGATAAATTAAAATAAACGATTTCTGCATCGGGTGTTTTTTTATGAGACACTTGCGTCAAAACGTTATCTTTCGATTTTAAATTTTTTTGTATAATGTGTTTCGGTACTACACAATCTGGCCATTAATAAGTGTCGTCGAAACAAGAGGATTTCTGAGTTCTCTTGAGAAGAGCCGTGAGAATTGTTTGTCTTTCCGCTATAGCACTGGATTTCTTGTCATCTTTCGCTTGATCCTTATCACATTTAAAGGCTTTGTATTAATGGCACCGTACCTTCTTATGCTTCTGCTATGTGAATTTTCTTTGTCGGCAGTCGTGGATTCAGCCAAGCTAATCTCTAGAGAAAAACGCCATGTGATTCATATGAAGAGGAAGTTTCATAGACGACGGCGGTTTTAACTATCGGTAGGGGAACTTTTGTGTGTAACTTGAATCGGACGAGGGCGTATTGATAAGTCCAGCTTATAGTGAAATATTCCAGGTAAAAAACGTGATCATCAATCCCGAACTTCAGGAATTCTGGACCATCAAGCGCATTGTGAAAGGACATCGTCAACGTCTACTCGTAAATTTAGAACTAGTAGCATCCGGAATCGAGATATTTGAGGTACTTCAATCTTTGTTTTTTCTGAGACAATGCCTTCCACGACGTCTATGTCGGGATTCGAGATATTTGTGAGTACTGGAGGCCAGAAACTTTCCGAAATTCCTGTCGTCCAGCAGTAGAAACGTCGCACTTCCCAAGTTAGTAGACGTCTGCATTTGAAGGCGAGAGTAATTCCTTAATCTCTCATGATAAGAAAGTTTCTTTTGACCTCTGAAAGAATCTTATGACTGACTTGGGTATACGTGGGAGAATGTCGTTCAAGAAGTTTCCTTCTTCCGCGCGCGGAGGTTCCGTGTGTTGCACTATGTGCTCTGGATAAGGAAAACACAACTGCGTTGTCGCGGATTGCCTTTCTAAAGAGGTAAAGAGTGTCTACAAATTACATGAAACAATTTTGTATACTGTTGTAACATGCAGCTCTTCTTAAGATATGCTATTGTTACCAGGATATCGCATGAGCGAGAAGCGGAGAACTTTCCTGGCGCAGAGTTCCCTACTCTTCACCAGCAAGTCTTCAACTATATCGCTGTATCAAGTGAAAAATCTCATGAAAGTCTGCCGAACTCCTGGCGAGAACATCCGCTAAAAAGTTTCCTCGCAAGGTAAATTGGGCTGGCTAGCAAATAGAGAGGGAGAGGAAATGCGCTCGGATAAATCACTGGATCCATTTTGTGTTTTACGGAGTTTCCTTTCTCTTTCCTCAGGTATCGCATGCTTTCGTAAGTAGATTGATTACTAACGTTTATCACATCATTATGGCTCCCAACAAAATTAACAAGCTTCTTGTATCTGCATATGTGCTTAGCTTCATTTCCATTCGTCACAGAGCTTATTTATTGGCAATGTTTAAAAAGTGTGTTTCAATGCACTTACGAATCACAAAATACTTGAGAAAATGAATTAAATGTTACAGGACAGAATAAATGTGATCCAGTAAAAAATTGTAAATACATCGGTTACTGCATCACCGTCTTATTTTCTTATGCCCAGCATTTCAGTGTTACAGGAATTAGCTTCGAAATAAATATGGGATTTTGAAACTTGATGAAATGGTCTTTCTCCAAATTTTAGAGAACAAAGATACATTTTTAGCTGCATTTTATTTCTCCTGAAAAATGCTCTGCAAACTGTTCAATAAATTGAAACTTATCTGGGAACAGGCAAGAGCACTTTGTGCCCTACTTTGTGCGCAGTAATTGCCTTGCTGGGCTGAGTTTTATTATCAATATTTTATTCTCATCCCATGAAAATAGAAAAGAATGCATTCTTATTAATCATGATTCATTTTCATTTTCTGTGATGTATTTTTATTTTAGCGTCCATATGCTTTTTATTTTATTTTTCTGACCTGATACTGTGGAAGGCAGTTTTCGATTGATGCATATGGAGGAGGCTTTGGATGATTTGTATGTGATGGTATGTGGGGAAATTTTTTTTTGAATCTTGTGAATGCTGACAAGCGGTATTGATCGCTGTATCAGTATGAAAATTGTCGAGTGGACTATCAGTGCTTTTATCCTATCACGATTTTTTCATTTATTCTAAAAACTTAAGATCTCTTTGACATTTAAATCAACGATTTGTACAGAAAAAATTACCAACACATGCCAAAACATCTCAATGGCGTTTGTTATCCTGGAAAAGAGCTTCACTCTTTTCCTGCACCCTTGGAAAGAGTAATCACTCTTTCCTGTAATTTAGCTATCCTTGAAAAACTCATTCATTCTTTCCTGTAATTTGGGTGTTGTGGAAATG
>CAJPEX010002142.1:5806-43703 GCA_905338405.1 Notodromas monacha
GGGGGAATTCCACACCCCTAGCATCACATACAGAGAACACGCGACATTTTTCTCTTTTTTCTGCCGAAAACACAAACTTTGTGAGCGAGATGACGAACGATGCAGTTTTCTTGTCTTGCTTTACTTCCATCTCACGTCATCTGAAAATTGCATGAAGTCAGTCACGTCATAGTTTCCTTTCTGGGAAGACCCCAGGCAATTTTCCAGAGAAATCATTTTCACATACGGGGTGATTCATAAGCTAATATAAATCCGTGAAAAAATGTCAGGTTGTCGTCAAAATGCTACGAACATTTTTGTAGAGAGAAGAATTGAAAATTTTACAGATGGAAGAAAAATGATGAAATTATTCGGAGAACCACAACTGTTAATATTCGGAGAGAGAAAAATTAAATTAAATTGCTCGCCGTTTCTTGCGAAAAAAAAAATCGCTGGCACATCAAGCATTAGTGGCATTTCCTCCAGGTTGAAGAAAATTCCTTCTCTTGTCAAATTAAATTAGCAAGGTTGAATCCTAACAAAAAGTATCATTGTCACGCCTTTCAAATTAATGGTGATTGAATTACGATGGGATATGCATAAAACATGCGCCAATTTTCTCCAGATACAGAACAGATTTCTTTTTTTTTTCTGACGCCATGCCAAAATTTTTCCCTCCTTTCAAATTGCAGCCACTATCTTCAATGATGTAAAATTTTCAACATTTCGCTTCAACACAAAATCAAACATTTTTCAAAGCCTGGTAGCGCGTTAAAAACACCCGGTACAACGGTTTCCTGTCGTAAAAACCCCATGGCTGTGTTGTTTTTGCACACGGTAACGTAATTATTATTGGGCCCCTGCGCTCAGTCTACAAAAAGCGGGAGGACAAAAAGACGTGACGACTCAACCTCCCCAAAAATAAACCCAGCCTTCAGGCTTCTCAAGGCTACTGTCCCTTTAACGTGGTTCAGTGCTGACCTATACCATCTCGCTTTGACGAGCAGTTGGTCAAAATTTTAGCTCACCAGGTGATTGCCGAAAAATAAATACACACACCGTCATTAGCTAGGGGGATTGTTTTCATGAACGTCGGCGAGAGATTGACGTGCTAATCGAGATATTCCTTTGATTTGCTCGCCGATATACGGGACAAAATGGTGATGGCTATTCACTCTAATAAGAGTTTTACGGCCCTTGGTTTTGCCGCGTAAAAAAAAGTGTTTTAGGTACTTATTATCGCTTCTTGTGTCTTGTCATCGTTTTTAAAGTCCTTATGTTACTCGTTTTAAACGATCAATTTTCATCATTGAAATTGTATGATAGTGCACTTAAATTTTCGCAAAATAGTTCTGCGGGAAAAAATTAAAGTGCAAAGGGAGAAAACACAAAATTCATTAATTTTACTTTCATTACGGTATCACGAATACTGTACCTTATTCAGAAATCTTGAATTTTCAAACGAATAACTCAACCCGAACAGTATGGATTTTTTTTTCTACACGCAATGTTTTGCATGTGATTGGACATCATTTCAGAATTTTTTTTGCATCAGCGCTGTTTCGTCACTAAAGCTGCTTTGCCTTGGGCTATTTCGAGCAATCGCTCCTTTGGCAACGTCAACATTCACTCAGACTGTACAGTACTTCAATCATTTCCAGCACGCGCTATTTTGGGACGTGCTCATTTGGAAAAAATGGTACCAAATGTTACAGGGTTCCCAAAAAAAACGAGGGAAAATCGTGGTTCTTTGGACAAGACATCGACAGGACACAGAACACGAACTGTTTTTCAACAAGCGCAATTTTAAGTCGTTTTTTTTGCTCGCGCCATTTTGGCACGCGCTTCATTCCTCCAATCACAGTAAATCGTCTGAACGTCCCAGGACAGAAAGAGAATACCAATTTTCTTCTGTCCATGGCAACAAAACAACAACAGGGCAAGCACCAACAGAAACAGCAGCAGCACCACCACCACCATCAGGCTGTAGATTATATTGCGCCAATTCCGAATCTGCAGAATACTCGGTGATGGTGGTGGATGCAATCAAATTCAGTGTGTGGCCCCGTCGGTCTGCGAAAAACAAGTCCGTTCGTCAACCTGCCACATGCCAATTTTTGGCGAAAGGCAGTAAGGAAAAAAGAAACGGCATCCAGCTGCTAAAAGTATAGAAGCATAGAAAAATCCAATTTGCACAGCTAAAATCCGCCGACCGATGAATTTTCACACGTATGATTTCGTGAAAAGCAAGAAGAAGAAAAAACGCACTTATTTTATAATTTTGCGCATAAACGTACGAATTTCACATCGAAGTCAATGCGACAAAAACAATAAAAATCCTAAAAACAGGTCAATAATAAACCCAAGAAAGAAACTTTCTCAGCAGGTCGAAAATTTTCAATTAAATTCTCAACAACTAGGTCAAAAAAGTAAGAAAAAGCATATTTTTCATCGCGAAGAATCGATTCCGCCATTTACTGGCAGTTGCAACGAGCAGCACGCAAAGCGCAGAAAATTGGCACCCCCTAGTTTCTTCTTTCTCCCCCGCAACCACCACTTATTTGCACAACACCGATTTCCACTTCCGCATTTCCTTCCTCCTCTCGTCATCGTCGTTCTAGTCCTCTTGCTTCTCCGACACGCGTCAACAAATATTGAAACAGCTCAGGAAGACGTATTGACTCAATCGTCATCGTCGAGCGAAAATAGGAAAGACTGACTGTAACAACGGAAGGAAAGAAAAAAAGGTCTGAAACACCATCGGCTACTTTGTGGTTGAAGAAGAGAAAAGTTTTTGTGTGCGATCTTCAGGAAAAGAAAAAATTGGCAGATTCGACAAAAGAACGCGATTCAATAATTACACGATCGGGAATTCTTGATACTCGTTTTTTTTCCTTCTTGCTGCAGTAAATTTCCAAGCCAGGCTTTTTCGAAATACTGTATTGTAAATGATTCTTCCGGAAATCTAAGAAAATTATGCTCGAAAACAAACCGACCAATCCAAAAATTAGCGTCACTGTTGAAGGATATACCTGATCTCGAACGAAATTTTTAAAATGTTCGATCCCAAAATAATTACCGAGCTAAATCCCCATTACAAAAACTTCCAACAAAATTGTCAAAAAATGTATTTTAAAACATTGAGTCCCATATTAAAAAGCTTGCGACGAGTCTTGGACCTTTAAAAAAATTGAATTACTGCATTTTTCCGAGTAATTCAACCCTAGCTTTTCAAGTCCATGCACGAAAAAAGAATTGACGAGTTTCTTCGCGAGAATCCCAAGAAGTACAGTACTGTGCTGTACCTCAAAAAAAGAAAGTATTCTGTTCTACTGGGTAGCGAATGAATCATCGAACACGATTTCCAAGACATGACTCGGCTTCCTCCTGGACCACTTAAAAAGTCGACAGTTGGAAATTCATCCTCGCCCACAAAGCTGAAAGCATTTCTCGGTACTGCGCATTGAAACAAAGCCTTTTTTCATTTCAAAAACAAAACAAAACCCCCTTCCATTCGACGATTGAGTGACGGATGAATCGGCGACTTTTTCCCGCTACAGTATAGTTTAGAAAGGGAGAAAAATGTATACTTACTCTTCGATTGTTTTCTTCTTCTTCTAACAAAAACAAAACCTAGCCGTTGCAAAATGGAATTTTGCGAAGATAATAAACAGAAAAACCTGGAATGCATCAATTTTCAGATACTTTCCTTCTGGACGGAAGTGCGGAATAAAATTAAACTGCAGGCAAGGAATTCAAGACATTAAATTACTTGAAGGCGATTATGTGCTAAATTTCAACCCAGAAGTATTCGCGACAATAAAAATAAAAACACACTAGGCCGCAGTGACTAAAAAGTGCAGAATTTTCTCTCTGAGGTCCCTTAAGGTAATTTCAGTACTTTTACGACCAAGCCAAAGTAATCTTCATGCACTTAAATTCCTTTGACAGTTCATGAACAAATGCATATTTTGAAAGTACGAATCACGATTTTCTCACTATAATACCAACTTTTCTTCGGGTCATGATAGCGTACCTACGGTTTAAAAAAAACGGATACAATTTGGTGATATCGACTCCAAATCACGCAAATTTTCAACTATTGTTTTCGGGTATTTTCCAATACAGTATTATTTTATTCTTCCATTTTTTTTTCGACCGAAACCGCATGAGAAACGGGAAAGGAATTTTCTCTGACAGTTCATAGGGCAAATTCATGATTCGGAAGTTCGACAGTAGCGATTTTCTCACAATAATTCCGAAATTTCTGCAGACTATAATAGCGTAACTATGGCATAAAATGGTCCGATTCCCTCGTATCAGCTTTAAATTACGACAAAATTCCGTCTTTTGTTCTCAGATGTACTATTTTAAATTTCTATAGTATTTTAAATTTTTACTTTTTTTCAACAGTAACCGGATGCGAGTGAAGAATGGAAATTTCCGATCACATTCGATAATATCCAGCAACGTTCAGTTTTATACGATATTCCGTCAATCTTCCTTTCCTTCCCTTTCAATGCAACGTTCGCGAATATTCCGGATTTCCGGGAATTCGGAATGCGATGAAATCCGCTTCCGGTCAATACCAGGGGCGCCTTTTCATCGTTGAACCTTTCCCAGGTCTCGGAATATTCGTCACACGTCATAAATTTGACACAGGAATTTTCGAAACTCATTGTGGCGACTAAGAGATGTTATTCCCAGGTGGATACGCCGGAAGTCGTCAAAATATTTTATAATTCGAGGAAAAGCTAATATACATTTCATCATTTGGGTGATACAGCTGATCATGTCACAGAAATTATTCGAATCATTCGATTTGAATTTAGAAACACTTCGCCCGAGTTGATTATTTAAAAAAATATTTCGTCCCTGGTCTATGAAGCTCAGAATTCATCGCGTGAGTTTATCTCTAGCTCAACCGTTCAAGAGTCTCGGGTTTAAGAAATATAGCTTGAACATAGATCAATGATCACATTTACAGATTTTCGGTTTTTTTAAATTTTACGCTATTTTTTCTCAAGATCGTTTTCTGGATTTCAAGTGGAAGAAAAAATTAGCGATGCCGCAAAAATCAATCACAAGGGATGAATCGTCTCAAGAAACAGAAATTGCGTTCTCCAGGTGACACGATCGAAAATCAGACTTGGAAAAATGTTCAGCAAAAATCGGATCCCCTTCCTATTAAAATACTCTATTCTAAAAAATAAGTCAACAAAGACACAATTTTTCACTCTGTGGACGCCATTGTGAACGAGTCACTCTGAATCATCCGATTTAAATTTTTCTAAAATTAGAAAATACTGTACTTCAAAAAGAAATAAAAATTGTTGAATACTGTACCATAATGTCCATCTGACAACTGAAAAATATTCTCGATCAGTTCCTGTCCACAATCGCTCGCAAGAAAAAACATACGAATCCTTCTCTTCGAAAAATTCCTAACCATAATTCAGACACATTTCATAAATCCAAGTCGGATGTGACGGTTGGTTACCTGCTTCTGAAACCCCTCCCCCCGTCAATATGCACTAAGTTTCAAGTCATTCATCGAATATTGTGGAGTACTGAGGGAAAATAAAAAGAACGAACTCTCAAAACAGACTTTCGGGACAGAGGAATAAAACATTCCCACGCAAGGGAACCAAAGCAAACCGGAAAACCCGCAATATTTCCTGCCGAACACGCGATGACACATGTCGAAAAAAAAAAAATATATATATATCTACACAGTGTACTGAATATCGTAACACAAAACACACGGCAGCATCCGTAAATCCTCGACCAGCTGTTATCCCTCGTCATATATCCCCTCACCCCAAAAAAATACAGTAAAATAAAACAAAGGAATGAATGCTTCCCAAGAAATACTTCACTGTATTACTGCATACTGGCAACAACAAAAAAATAGAACAAGATCTCATCATTAACTGCGAAACAAACGCCATGATATGGACGCAGCAATAATCGAAGCCGCCGCCGCCGCCACCACTGCCGCCCCGGATTCAGGTCGATAAGCCGCGAATGTAACGGGAAATGCGGGATCGAGACCAACACGCCGGAAGAGCAACGACACGCGTTCTTTTCTCTTCGTCTCTCATTTTTTTTTTCTTTCTTTATTTTCTTGTTCCTTGCCTTGATCTAGTTCTTATTCTGCTTCTTCATATAAGCTTCCCGTTTGATCCGACGGAAACCCACATCAACAAAGAGGGGAGAGCAGAAAGTTTCCCCGATCGGGACCAGGTGAGAAGTTGCAATCCGACTCAACGATCCAGGTCAGGACTTTTTTTTTAACCCGTTCTTTAGATTTAATTGACCTCGATCATTTGAAATTAAACATACTAATGACGTTGAAAAGACTGAAAAAGGAATACAGTCGAACCTCAAAAACTCAATGCTCTTCAAGTCAATTTTATTTTTCAAATTCCTCTCCGAATTCCCTTTAAAACAATGCATCGAAGCCTTTTCCCCTCAAACTTCCATGACTGAAATTTTCTGGGGGCCTTTCGGCTATTATTTTATCGGCAGAGGAAAGAGAAAAGTAATAAAAATCTAACTTGATGCGTTTCGAAAGGAAGTGAAAGATTTATTTCGCAAATGTACCCTTGCCTCCAAGTTCACCATCCTGTCAACTCATTTCTTCTGCAGCTAGAATCGCACAATTTAGTTCCCCGTTATTTCTTGATGTTTTCAGATTTTTCAAAGAAAAAAGCCACTTTCCTGAATCAAAAAGAAAATTGTTGATGGTCCCTCGAAGTTTGACTGTACAGTACTGCATTTGGTCCACGTTTCACGAGCACTCTACTTTTCGGATGCCCGAAGTATGACTCAGTTTAATTGTCGTCATAAAACATCTTACATCCATAAAAATAAAAATAAAGCATTTAAGCCACTGTACTTCATCACGCTGAAATTACTTTTGGCAACGAAAAAATTTGTCTGTTTTTCCTTCCATCAAACGGCGTATTTCTTTCACCAACTTCCCATCAGCCCAGGAGACGAGTCCAATGACAAGACAACGGGCTCTGATGTGCACCCCGTAGAACAGAAGGCGAAAAAGAAATAATGTAAATAAAAAAATGAAACATTTGACCAAGTGAGTGAACACCTGGGCCTGAGACACGAATCATCCTTGCGGAAAATGGAGACGAAGGCAAGAAGCTTTTATTTTTGCCTTTTCCGTCATTATTATTCCTCCACTCCACTCTACATTTTAACCAACATGGCTTTTGACGTGAGTCTGCACAAAAACACGCTTCAAGGTGAGATTCGGCACACATTTTAAAACAACATTCACCATAGGCCTGGTCATTCATGATAATCACTGTCAAACGAACGAAACACACCCCCCCCCCCCGTGGCGAATTAAAAACAGCTCCGATTTAATTATCGATTTTACGTGAACATAAAAAGCAACTTCTTCTAATCTCGACTCAAGACAAAGAAGTCTCGAAGTGAAGATGGAGTAATCGACCTGATCTAGAAAAAGCGCATTCATTCAAAGCTTCATTAAATAATTAAGAATATTAAACTAAGGACAAGTCTAACACTTAATCCGAACCACAGATGGAAAATTGCAATTAAAATTGCAATTTTGCAAATTTCAAAAATGTTCCCGAAAAATTTTCCGTCCCAAATTTTCTCCAAACTTTCTATGGTTAACAAATAAAATTCGCACCTCTTTACCATAACGTATCGTAATTCGACTATTTTGCATTAGGAAGTAGGTTTTTCAAGATTTCTGGCAGCATTTTGCGTCCAAGACTCGTCGGCAAACTTTATTAAGTTAAATGGCCGACATTTTGGGGTGGAAACTTGTTTCGATCTGCCTCAGGAAGCGAACACAATGCAAGAAACTTTCTTCGAGGGAACACGTCTTAGATTCACCAACGCTCTTTTATCTGAATACTTTACATGAAAAAAAAGAGACAGGGTCTCAAGAATTGATGTTTTCCGTTCGAAGGACTTCGAAATTCTCAAGAATTGATTCTCACTCAGTATTTGCATCAAGTATTGTGACTGTGAGGCGAGCTAGAGTGAGTTCTAATTTTATAATGTGTTGATTTTCTTTTTTTTTTTTTTTTAAGAATTGAGCAAGTTTCACATTCGCCAGCAAAATTACCCACATTTCAAGAGGCTGGAATAATAACAAAAGCTGGCTTAGAAACCATGGTATTCTATAATCGCATAAATAAGGAAGAGTCCTTCGCTGAAATGGCCACCATCGCTTTGAGAACAATCGTTGAAAATTTAGACCTCAATGCAGTATTTATTTTTCGCGGTCTCTCGCCACATCCTCGGTTTCCCATTTGGCCTCAGCGAGGGCCAAAAAGGCCACACGACGGAAAGTCAAAGCACTGGTGTGTTGGTGCTTTTGCGGTCACCAACAGGCAGGAAGTTGTAACTTCTCTGCTTCCGTGGCTTCCAATGCAAACCAAAAACCCCAAACCGCCAGAGATTGAATTTTCAAACAAAATATGTACTGCCGGCTTTTTTCAGCGTATTGGCCATAATTTCATATTCAAAAGAAAAAAATTAATCATCACACTTTTGGCGCAATTACTCGACCATAGGCTGCAAGTTGGCCTCAATGGGTCACAATGACTTGAAGACCGCAGCCTATGTTCGAGACAATGTTTCTGATTAATGTTCGATTGGACTTGAATAAGTTTTCGAAGTTTATAATACTGAGAATTTGAGAAATTTATTTAGAAAAATGACAGATTCCAAAGAAAGGAAAAAAATTTCTGGATCAGAGAACCAGTTAATGAGAGGCTTCATAAATTAAATGCAATTTCATTAAGTAAATCTGGTCACAACGAAACGTTTGGGACCTTGAAAAGTTGCTGTGAGAGAAAATTCGCATATAACGAATTTAAAACAACCTTTTGGCGATTGGACAGGGACCGAGATAATAAATTCGTTGTAACGAGATTTCACTGGATCTAATGCACAGTACAGACCATTCTCAAGTATTTCTGATGTTCCGCGGTTTCGGAACGATCGAAATTAATTTTTTCACTGGCCACTCAACATCAAGTAACTTTTCAAGTCAAACGTTTATGATCTGAGTTTCCTCTTTATGAATTCAAAAATGTCCCATGCTTTTTCAGCAAAATAATTTTTCAATTTCCGAGGCCCGAACACTTCTTCTGGGAATGGCCGATAAAAATTATAATCTCAGCCTATGATCGCAAAAATACAGTACAGTACGACGAAGGGAAACCAACCTGAATAACCTTATCACAACATTTTCTTCGAAATTTGGTTTCCACGTATCACAATCATGATCCAAATTTCCCCTTCCGTTCATCGAATTTCCTTAGAAAAATAATCCTAAGATTTCTCCCAGAATCGAAAAAAGTAGCCTTTCCAAATGCAGCTCTAAAAACTAAGAGGAACAATCCAGTAATAATCGCATTAACACAGGGGGGAAATAAATGATGGAAGATTTCCTGTCAAAATCTCCCATTTACGATCCAAAATCCCCCTTCCATATAACTTTAATGGGGTAAATTTTTGTTTTTAAAATTAGATTTTTTTCAGCAGCCCAGAAGGCTTATTTTCATTTTTTTTTTCTTTTTCTGAAAATGACCGCTTTCAAATCAGGATGCGAATTGCAGTCGCGTGAATACGCAATAACCAGTGGTAAAACAAGCTGAATAATCTCATCACAGCGTTTCCCCGAAGCTGTTTTTTTTTCCACAGTCTCACAATTACGGTCTAATTTTTATCTTCTGCTCTGCCTCGCTTTTCCCCCAGCACAGAAGATAATGAAGACGTGCAGCGCAACATGAGGGAAGGAGGAGGAAAATGGTACAGCAACCAACAAAAAAAAAAAAAAAGGATTCTTCTTTCTAAAAGGAACCGGCAAAACGTGACCGGGAAGTTCACCAAATTGAGAAGAGGGAACATTTATAAATCAATGGATTTGAAAAGAAGAAAAAAAGAAGAGCACATGCTGGTCGGACGAGGAATTGATCTCACCGCGAATTTGTTGCTCATGATCGATGGACCGACTTGAGCCCTGCTGGTGGGCGCCTCGCTTCGATCACCCAGTTGGGGGGCGGGTTTTCCAACCACGAAATCGAGATCACAACTGTGTTTTTTTTTCTTACTTGAGCATTTTTTCCCTCTCTTATTTCATTCGAATCTCTGTCAAAAATTGAAATCTCTTCGCGAGCGCCAAAAAACGAGCAATTTCGTGCTCCGATTTATTATATATTTTTTTATTTTTTGCTACTGAGTTTTCGAGCGCGAAAATTAGAATGTAACACATCTGGAAGCCCGTGAAGAACCACGGAATCGAGATCACCAATATATAATTTTTAAAGCGCTATTTCACTTGCATCTTTGCAAGAAGTTGGGTTTTTGAGAGCACGAAGAATGAGCAAGTTTGTGTTCCGATTTTTTTCTCTTTCGCGGATTCCAACGAAGATTCCCAGCGCGAAATTTTTTTTCAAACAACTGGAAACCCGTGAAGAACCACGGAATCGAGATCACTAATATTTTTTTCTTGGGCATTACTTCTTGATTTCTTTCACATCTTTGTGAGGAATTCAATTTTATGACGGGTGCCAAAAACGAGCACGACTTCGTCACGTTTGTGTTCCGATCTTTTTTTTTTTTTTGCAGATTTTTTACATCAATTGCGAGCGCGAAAATCGAAATGTAGCACAAATTGAAATCCATGAAGGGAATTTTTTACAGAAACAATATCGAAAGATGGCCGCAAAAATTGGTCATATACTAGAAATGGAGCTTCGCCCTAGCGTACGCAATTTTCTAAATAAAAATCGTTACGAACTACAGTAGACTTAAAGCAGTTAAGTAAAAAGAATAAGCCTGTGTTTATCCACGAGGGATTTCATTTTCAATGTGCATTCTTCGAAACTATATTTTCTCGCAAACGTGGGATGAATTTTCAGATACTGTACTTTTACGTTCTACCGTCATTTGAATGAGCGAAATTCGAGTACCGTAATAATTAAGAAATTGACGATTATCGAGTCGAAAGAATTACATTCATACCCATCCCTTCATTATGAAAGGAGTCCTCATATTTCGAATGAGGCCCCAATGGAAAAACTTCGAAGAATTCCCGAACGTTGAGTTAGTTTTCGAAATGATATTTCGAAAGGCATAATTATATTTTATCGCTAAATACACAATTTCAGATGTCTATCAAACCCAAATGAGAATCGATCGCTCATCATGTCTCTCACCCCACCAGGAAACAGCTGATCGCAGAACCTCAAGATTTTCGGACTGGAAATCGCAACTCACCTGCAAACACACAAGAAAATGAACATGCAATTAGTCAACAATCCAACAAATTTCAACAAAAATTTTATAAATTGGTAGAAATATAATATGGTCATCTCCCCATGCTCTAAAAATTTCCAGAAAAATGAAAAAATAGCATATACAATCAACTGCGAAGCGCAGTTCGGAAAACAGAAATGGCCACATGGATCTTACATCTCAAATCCTTCCGTGTTTCAAGTTTCACAACCGAAAAAAAAAAATCTTTCAACCGTTTCGTACTACATACAAAAATTCGCGATAAATAAAAAAGAAAGAAAACGCGTCAGAAGACGTACAGAGAATTCATGAATATCAAAAAAGCACCGTGTGTGGGTGAAACGTCGGAGAATTTTGCCACGGATTTCAAAGCGTTTGCGCAGATTCTAAACGAGAAAAAAAGAAGCACACAGCCTTAGAAAGTTACAACTTCTCAAAACTTTCACCCAACTAATTCCAAAAAAAAAGAAGCAGAAAAGCAAAAAGTTGAGCTTTTGGCATGACGAATCTCGTTCTGCAGTTCGACACGCGCCGAGAAAACCCCTTTTCCTTCCTCTCGCCCGCCCACGATCAGCGTCAATCACAAAAATATATAACAATAATAAAGAAAAATATTTGCATGCACAATACGAACAAAGAAATCTGCATATCGAACGACATGCAATGAAACCTCGACGCACGAGAAACATTAACATGCGTCTGAATCACAACCCGATGAGAAACGGAAACTTACGAGGATTTCGGGGTTTCTCAAAAGTTCCTCAATATACCTGTAGTTTAATGAAAAATCTCATGTTCCTATTTTTTTAGCGCCGTATTGTTGGTTTATTCAAAAAATTCACCCAATTTCAGCACGAGAAGGAAAGAAAATTTCGAAATTATTCTTTTCGTGCCAATATTTTTCTTAAATTATTTCGGGGATTCTTTCAATAATGAAGAACTGCCTGAACATGAAAGGAATGATCATGTTACATCTCAAGAATGAAAGCAGGAAGCTTAGCAAATTATTCACAACAATTTATTACGGGAAGATTCGCAAAAAAATTACCTACATGATCACGGAGAAAATGGCTAGAAATTTCTGCAAAAAACCATACCGGAACTATAAGATTGCCTAATTTTCGATCAAGTCGTGAAATTCAAAACTGGCTAACTTAAAACACGTGCACTTCAAATAATAATTTTACCTTATTTCCCCCGTTCTAAATAAAATCACACTTATTTTCACACATTAATCAATATATTTTTCTTCCGCCTGTGCTGAAAAAAAAAATATTTATTTCTGGTGACTCGTGGGATTTGTGAGAAAATCCCTCAATGAATCACAATTCAAACTGATTCTTTCTTTTATGAAAAACCCCGTCATAACCACTGACAGGATGAATAACAGTAGAACAGTGTGTTACACCTTTTTTTCTTTCAATATTAATTCAACGCGTGTTTTCGCTCGTCACGTTTCTTTCCACTTTTCTCAAGGTTTCTTCCTGGAAAAACCGTGAGTACCCTTCATCCCGTTTCAAACACCGCGAACCTTGGCAAGAAATCTTCCCATGCCTTTTATTTGCGGATGCAGAAAATTCCCAAAGGCAAAAACCGACCTTGAAAACGCGTCATGAAAATAAAGGCTCGGCAACGAATCTGACTTTCCGCAACATGTATAAATATTCATCAGAGGAAACAGACGATTTTCCACAGCATCCCACACACACAAAACGAAATTGAGAAGAAGTCTACCATTTCGATGTGGATTTTCTGCCATCAACTTTCAAGACAATGAAGCTGAATCTATCCATAGGATAGAGACAGTATCTGCGATATCAGGGCGTCCATTGTGTGATTTGCCCACGGCAAAAAAAATTGCTTTCGCATCGCTTCAAATTGTAGCCATAGACATTAAAGAAAGTGATGTTGTTCTCAATTTTTTCTAAAAAAAAAAATTCTGCAATATTCCTTGAAATATTTAGCTACGAGGTCTCAGAGAGCCAGGATTAATAGAAATAATACGTGAACTTCAAGTAATAATTTTACATTATTTCCCCCGTTCGAAATAGAATTACTTATTTTCACACATCTATCAATAAATTTTTCCTCTGCCTGTGCTGAAAAAAATATATATTTCTGGTGACTCATGGGATTTGCGAGAAAATCTCTCGATGAATCACAATTCAAACTGATTTTTTCTTACATTATTTTTACTTTTTTTGTGCATGGACGGATTTTCTGTGGACCCAGACCAGCTTCATGGAAATACAGGTTGACTCTCTTTACAAACGATTTTTCCCCCAGAGGCAAAAGGTTCTATCCCCAGGTTATAGGGGTTCTCTAAAATGAATTATTTTCTGATCCTTTGAATTTCATTGTAGAGAAAGTCGACGTTTATTACGTATTTTCGCTGAAGAAATAAAGCAGATATGCACAGAGCCCTCACGTTTTTTAAAATGGACCCATGCATGAAAGTGTCTCTGGATGAGTCTTCAACATCAACCTATACTGATTTAACATCAGTGATCGTGCGACAGAAATTACTACAGAGAAGAATTGGCGCTTTAGAAGAGTTAGTTGCACAGAGCCCTGGTATCAAGGCAACATGGCGACCAACTTGGGAAAAGTTTCCACCTCAACGCACAGAAAATACCTTCAATTAAAGAAAAAGAAACTGCTCAACCTCGACAACACACAGTTGACAGGTGGCTACCGAAAGAAAAAATAAACCCAGGCTGCAGCAATAGGTCAATTTACTCTTCGAGACAGGTTACCAAAAAATAAAAATATAAAATTCCAGCAAATGACCCGCAACTGGAAGACGAAGGGAAAGAACATTCCTTCCTCCAGAAAAACCACAGGGCCAGGTAAGAAAAACGTGGCTGGCCCACTGACCCGACCCTGGCGTTGATCCGCTTTCTGCACTCATCATCTTCCTTCCTTCTATCCCAACACCCATTAAAAAATATTCACGCCAGTCTCGTGAAAAACATCGTGGCCTCGTCTTCCGTCTTCATCTTCCTAAAGATTCGGAAACAACTTCTTCCAGTAATTTTTGTTTTCCTCTCTCTCTCTTCACAATGGCAGTTGCTATCAACCGACTGCAGATGGAACATATTATCTCGGAGAAATATGGCCCTTGTTTTATGGCTACGCGAGAACCGGATAGAAGCACCTCCAGGCGGAAAAGAAAACCTAGACTCGGTCCACAATTATAGACCTTCAAAGAAGGACGATACGTAATTGCTGAATGATCAATCAACTTGTCAGGGATTACGACGTCATCGCCATATTTTGTGGTCTATACCCTTCAGCATGAATACCACCATGCAAAAGGCGCCTTTGGAACGACCGAACATTTTCGTTTTCGAGACTTATGAAGTCGTCCAAGTCGGGAATCGGTATCTCTTACAAGCACGAAATGCAAAACCACGATATTTGCATCCAAATAGGCAAATTAAACTCGCACATAAAAAAATATATATAGTGAAATCTCGTTACAAAGAAGCAATCAGCAGTTTGGACCAGTAAAACAAATTCCCTGTGACGAAAAATACGTTAAATAAGTACGATAACTCATTTAACATTGTGGCTACTGGACAGGGACCCAAAAAACGAATTCGTTGTAAACGATAATTTGTTGTAACGATTTTCTACCGTATTATGTTATATGATGGGAGAAATCTATGACTTCCGTCCTTTGGTTTGACTTATTCATTTCTTGATTTTTTTTAACGGGATCATTTCCAGGCTCACGTGGATAGAATACGGAGATTTACATTCATATTCGAAGGTTTCGACGAAAATAGTATCAATCGGACACATTTGCGTGATTTAAACAGAAAAAAACAACAGTCGAGATGATGCTAAATATTCCACATCTTTGAACAACTTTAGTAACATTGACCCAGATTGAAGGAACATGGTTTAATTGGTTTTTAAATTATTTCGATCTCGAGAATTCTAGCCTTGGTGCCACAGAAAGTGGTTGGCCATCAAATGTCAATTAATTAGCAACCCCAGAAATAAATAAAGAAAAGATAAAAACCAGCTGATACAGCGAATAAAGTATAAATTCTCAATCAAATCATGCTGCGAAGGTTTCAGAAGTCGCTCAAGAAAACTTGCCAGATTGCGATCAAAAACTGGAGCGGATTCTTCAAAAAGCCATTGTCTAAATACAGTATATATAAAAAAAAGAAATCATTTCTGCCGTTTTTCTAACATCCGGTCACGAAAACAACGCGGTGTTGTTTTATTCATACAGACGAGGGGGGAGACAATAAAACAGTACCGTCCACAAAAAGGAATTTTATGCACGAGGTTCCAGGCGGGACGAAAAAAAAAAAAATAAGAAGTTCGAATTCCGGTGTCGAAACGAGCTGCTCTGGGCTCAAGATTTACTATTCTTTCTTTCACGAATAATATTCCGAGAGAAGGAATACATTTTTTTTTTGCTCCTTATCCGAAGCTCTTGTGTGCGGAAGGTTGCGACATAAATTTTGTTCTTCTTCTCCCGGTGACCCTATTGTATTTTTTTCCGTTCCTTCAAAATCTGGGACCGTTGAAAGATTCAGAAAATCTGTCCATCATTGTTTTATTCATGACTGCATTTCCCCCCGGAGTTCATTTCTATTTGCGGTATAAAAATCCGGGACGGAAATTATTTGGGTCTACGGCAAGAATCAAAAACAAAACCTCAGGCAGTGCGTCAAAATGACTTTCTAAGACTGGAAAGCTTCAACGACGATCAGAATCTAAGTGCTGCGAACTCACATTTGAACGCGCTGAAACTCCTGATGATTTCAAGAATCAGAATTTGCACGAAAAATTACAATTGTTTTCAAATTTCGGTCAGAACAGAGTAGTGTTTCATAATTTCAAACCCTTGTTCCAACCCAAGCTCATCAAGGCCCGAGATGTGAAACTGTGTCCCATTACTTTCAGAAAATAATTTTCAAGAGGAAAAATTATCAAACACCTTCCTAACGACGATGTCATAGGTCGGAAATCAAATTTTATTAAAAAGAAAAATTTGTGATTTTCCGGATTGGTAATAAGAAAATCAGAAGCCAAATTAAGTAATTAACCGAGACTTGATTCATTATTACCGTGACCTTTCAGTGGGTTGAAGGAATATTCCGAATTCCAGACACTGACAACACTTCACTAATGTTATTTCATGTCAAAGACTCGGATTGATGGCCAATCTTGACAACTGTCAAAATTAAGAACGCCACATATTTTCTCCTGTCAGCCGAAGTCTTCTTCACCAGGGGTTCGGAAAAATGGGACACTTGAATTCAAAAAAAAAGTCATTCATTCCTGCTCAATTTTTAAAACCGCAAGCCACGCTTGGACGACTTCAAATAGGATCCCATCAAATGAAGAGAAAAAAATGTATACAATATACACATCTTCCAAACGCTGAAAGGACACTCATTAAAACACGGTTCTTTTTTCCTCCCCAAGTGTTTTTAGAGCCCTTTTAGAAGTAAGTTGGACAAGTTCCCCCCTTGGGCCCTAAATAAGAGAGTGTCGCATTGTTTGGCCTTGGAGATCTCCACTTGCAAAAGAGCGCCCAGAACGACAACGTTTCCATTCAAGAACCCACCACGAGGACAAGAAAAAAAAAGATCAACAAAAAGAAACGGAATAAGAAAACCGGGGAAAGGGGGGGGGGGGGCGACAGTAGGACATAAAAAAAGGCAAAAATAAAAAGGAAATGGAAGCATCAAAGCAGGACAACGGAGCAAGAGTTCGACGCTCTTTTCACCCGCACTGGACTTCCCATCACGACTTCCAATCTACAAGAGTGTTCCAGGTAGGCAAGGAGTAGTTTATTTTTATTTATTTATTTATTTATTTATTTATTTTCTTACTTCTTTAGGTCAGCGTTTTAGGTTTGTTAGGCTTTCTATGACTGCACCCAAACATGGTACGGTACTTTCAAACGAGCCTCAATTTTTTTTTTCAGCGACGCGCAGTACATTCGGAAATGATCTTGGAACGTTCCGAAGTTTTACATTTGCAAATGATTACAAATAAAATTTGAAATAAAAAATGTTGAGGGAAAAAAGTTATATTAACACCGATAAACTTCTTCCTTTGCGTTTCATCATTTTTTTAAGAAACAGCGTTTTAAATGTTGACTCACTCATGTCCATCGAAGAAATTTAGTAATTAACATCCGTTTAAAATTGAAACATTCTTCAGTGACCAGTTTTTCTTCGGATACGAGAGATTTTAAGGAGATCATGCGAATGATTGGTTTACATTACTTCCATGATCCCTTAAAATCGATCACATCTGAATGACAAGAAAAACCATTAAACGTGAACTTAACATTTATTTAATCATTTCAAAACTCGTGGAGCGGATATTTCTTCGGCCTAAATTAATTCTCCACAAAGTATTTACCTTTTTCAGACACGACAGTTTCAACAAACTTTACTCCCTTCTTCTGCAAATTTCAGCAGTCATGGGTAAATTTTTAGCAATGTAAGTAACCGTAGTATGAACAATTTTAAAAATGAAACGAAAACTTTTCCACACTAGCCGTCATCGATGTTCTTTAAAAATATTTTCCAAAATTTTCCAAGTACAGCATACTATTTACGAAAAATAATGAGTCCACCCAGAACCCCATAAACTTCACTCAAACTTCACGAAGACCCAAAAAAAAGGTGAGTCAGAAGCGGAAAGAATTGACATAATTACGGGATGTTCATCGACAACCCACACACAGAGTCCCGGCCCCCAAGTGCCCAAAAAAGGAGGGACTATATCCACAACCAACACCCCAAGCAGCGAGAAAATAGCTAATAGGGTTGGCGTCACAGTACTTTTTAACCGAGAACTGCGACTGGTGTAGACTTGTTTAATCTATCTAGCTTTTCATGTTCCACTTGCGATATACTGAACATACGTCAGGTGATTCCGTATTTGTTAACGGTTGCATGTGAAAGAAAAAATATATATACGGTACTTACAGACTTCAAACACACATGATAAAACAGAAATAACATCGGCATGGAAAATAATAATGGAAAGTGTTTTCCAAACCCAAGCATCCGATTTAAAAATTGTGTGCCTTTACTGACAACCTTGTCCTAAATATTGAAACTCTTGCAAAATTCTTCAAGGTCCTTTTTTAATAAAATTAGCGGCACGAAGTTTCCTATTAACTATACTCGCTTGGAGCTCATCGTAGTTAATTGCTGCCCATTTTACGAAAAAATCAAATATTGTACAGATAATTTGCGAGAAAAAAATACACCTGTACCATTTGCAACAACAAACTTTCTGCCTTCTGTATTCAAAAGCACATGGAATTTTATTGCTGAAACGGATTCATATCCTTTAAAGTTATTTCAACGCATTTCAAAAAATCACGACTCTTGAGTTGGTCTGTTCCCAGCAAAAAATTATTTTCTTTAAGAAACGCGAAAATCAGTGAAATTTTTCAAATTTATTTTTCAAAACAAGGTTTTGTATTGGAGTTACCTTATTTATCGTTTGTGTGTGCCCCATTTCTTGGGACAGCATGCTGTTTCCCACACCGAAAAAGGCAAAGGCCAGTTGAGAGGAAAGCAAATAAGCACCCTTGTTCGGACTTTTATAGGATCATGTGGGTGGTGTAAAATTGTTTCCTCTTTTTCTTTTACTCACATGAATTGTTTTTTTTAATAGGAAATGCCGTAATTTATGACGTGCCCCACGTCTCCATTAAGCCTCCCCCACAAAATCTCTCTTGTTGGAAGCACCATGGATTCCTCGTCACGTCACGTCACTAGAGACGAGGACTAATGCACAAATCCATGACGACACAGTCGACGGTGACGACGTGAGAGCACGTTTGTTATTCTTTTTCTCCCACTGCTTCCACGCAGTCCATATGACCTAATAAACTTCCAATTAACCCTGGGAACAACGAATCAATGCATTTCTGCAACATGACAAATCATAAACGTCTCATCACGTCTTCTTTAAGAAGGTTGAGGAGCTTTTTTTCCGGATAAAACTTTGATTTACCAACTGTTCCGCTTTTTTTACTTATTTATGGGAGCCCAAAAACTAAAACGCTTTAAAAGATCAGTGCATACAGAGCTGGTCGTTTCTCGTGTACATGTGAGGGAAAAGTTTTCCAGTTCGAGGGAAAAAGAGAAGGAGAGCAGTTTTGCATGTTTTTGTCCCCAAAAAGTCGTGAATATTCAACCAGAAAAAAAATCATTGCCTCTCTGCTTAAGTCGTTAATTCAAAACATGGGCAATGACGTTTCAATTTTTGCGTCACGTCTCACGTGATCCACACACACACACACAAAAAAACGAATAAATTCTTCACGGGGGTTTGTTCTAGCCTCACAAAATTCATGTTCTCATCTCCCAACTCACATTCCTTCTTCTTTCTCTAGTGTGTGTGTGTGTGTGTGTGTGGAAAGAAAAACACACTGAATGGTTTGCACAAGCCAGTGAAAAGAAAACGTACGTCGTCAGTATTTGTCTTGGTTCGATTTCGACCCCGTAACTCGGGTGTGTCATCGTAGCCCTAGTGTGTGTGTGTATTTATTTTTTTTTTTTGGGCCTGAGTTTATGACACCTGCGTGCATAATCAAGTCAGCAGGATCATTAACACAGGGGGGAGGCTTGCATGTAATTAGCCCCGAACACCGGGGTCTTTCCCGCTTTATTATCCCAGTCAGGCGGAAGCTTCCAACGGTCACACATCGCATGTCGTTCAACTCGGAATAATTGCCCGGGGGCCTGAGGCGAATTCAGTTTTCAAATTTGCGATTTGAAAGCTAATAATCGAAGTCTAAATTTACTGCCGCGTGAATAAAATATTCAAAAAGGTGATCAGAATTCCGTTCACTAAAGAATATTTCGTAAAATACGCTTATTATCTTCCAATGCGTGGGCCAGAAAGAAAAAATATTGGTACATTTTAAAATTTAATCCATGCAATTCACCGTCTGAATGCTTCGGTATTTTACGCAGGAAAAACGTAACGGAAGAATGGTTTCTATTATCTTTGGAATAATGACAAATTTCATGGTTTTCGCTGAATTGAATACAATCAAAAGAAAAAACAATAAATCAGACGAAGTTTCCACGAGTACCAGTTCCGAGCATTATTGACTGATCGCAAGCGGAAATTCGAGTCAATTACTGTGAGGCCCTGTATGCAAATTATCTAAGATGACAAACATTCACTTTGAAGTTTCGAAAATCATTCAGGAAAATAGTGGTGAAAAATTTAAATTTCGCACGTTTTAGCAAGTTATTACCAGAAATTTTCAATTTAAAACTGAACGGAAATAAATGTAAGCAACCCAGACACTTTTTAGCTCTTGACTTTCTCAAAATAAAAAATGTTCAAGATTATAAGTGGCGAAACATATCTTTTGCCTTCGTTTGTAAAACGAGAAAAATTCAAAGCTGAAAAAATCGATATTTTTTCCTGAAAAAAATGGCAAAGATTAATCCATTCATTTCCAAATTATTCTCTTCCGCTTGAGGAATCTCGGAAAGTGACACTTTTGCTTTCACGATTATTTTCCAAATAAGGGACATAATTTGCACAGAACTTCGTCAGTGAACTTTTTCGAGTTCTCTCGGAATCGGCGCTTTTTCCTGCGATTCCAGAAATAATCTGCGATTCCCGAAATGAACAACTTTTGAAATTGTCAGAAGGTATATAGCTATGATTTCTCGTGAATCGGTCCCTTTGCAAAAAATACCAGGAAAAACACATTCGGATTTCCGACAGCGATCATCATCCATGCTCTTCGCAAGAAGCACAATAACGCACATTTTGCCATCACGTCTCTCGACACGCGAGAAGTGCAGCATGGCTTTCAGGTGGAACTCCATTATTCCCACCACTCAAAAAAAAAAATAAATAAAAAACCGGAGAAAAGAAAACGAAAAACAAGGCGAGGTTAACATCATCGTTATCCTTCTCACGTATGTATATACGAGTGTTAACGGAGAATAGATGCGGAATAATACTCACTGATGAGAGGTGTTTTCTCTGTCGGAGGCAAGCTCTCTCGGATCGTCATCAAGAACACCGTCATTGACAACAAAGCACTTATCCCTAACGTCACCTTCTCTCCGCTCTCCGGTGGCACGTAGAACACCAGCAATGCTGAAACACGACACGGAACAAGCAGTCATTTAGACGAAGTCAATAATGGAAGGTCACAAATAGTCAATTACTGCTGATCGAGAGGAAATAACAAGTGCCGCTCGTCGCAAATAAGAGAAAGCTCAGACTGAGACGAAAACTATAAGTCGAACCTCTCCAATCAAGGGAACACCAAAAGTTTTTGAATGAGGGAGGTTTTGAGTTGGGGAGGTTTTGGGTTAGGGAAACAAGCATTTTTTTTTTTGCTGTGGGAAACGTATACGAATTGATGGAAATTGTAAGTAGTGATATTCTGGATCTGAAATTGCTTTGCAAAATGAGTCAACAGGATGCTGAACTTGGAGGCAGGGGTTAATTTGCCCAATTAGTCTTTCACTTCACTTCAAAACACACCAAGTTACTTTTCTCTTCCCTACACCAAAAAAATAAAATAAAGGCCTAAAAAATAGAGTTATATTGAGGTTCAAGAGGAAAAGCTTTTTTGAGTTATACAGAGGTTTTTCCTGCTTTTTTCAGGGAATTAGTTTCCCTTGGAGAAACATGAGATTTACTAAGCTGCTTTATTTGCTAATAAGCTGTACAGTAATTGCTGCTTTTCAGCATGCACAAGTTTAAAAATATTTTTGCCCCACACATTTTCAAAGGAAAATACCATATTTATTTGAGTGCCACACATAATTTTTTTCTGGAAGATAAATATAAAAAATTTATGTTTCCAGCTTGGAATGTGGGTGTGAATTTCTAAAAAAAAAAAGGGGTAAGAATCATGAAATTATCTTGGTGCGTCAGAAGTTGGACTCATAGGAGAAGAAATTTAATCAAATTTTTTGGGCTGCATTTGTGATGTTATTCTCCAGGCTCTGTGATTAAGTCAATAAGGGTTTCCTGTTGCAAAGAATTACAGTGGCCCCCCGCCTAACAGACCTCCCATGTAAGGGATTTTTTCCAAACAGACCAGCTTTGCAAGCAGTTTTTCCTCCTGCCCAACAGACAAAATCCGCCAAACAGACTTCTTTTGGTTTGAAATTAGTGTTGAAAATTGAAATTTTCAATTTTTTATGTAATTGAATTCGTGTAAAGGACTTTTTGTCTAACAGACTTGTCCCTTGCACAAATCAAGTCCGTTAGACGGGGGTTGACTGTATTTGGCAAATATTTTTCTTCACCCAAAAAAAAAAACTGAGGTACAGGTCTTACATGGGTAAGGTTTTTGGCCAAATTCTTGGTCCAAAAAACGTCATGTGAGCCTCACTTGAGCAACCATGATACTAAATACAGTGAATTACAGCACATACAGGAAAATGCATGAATACGTGACTGGCTCTTTAAAAAAAAAGAAAATTCTTGAGCACAATTTAAAGCGCAAAGGGTTCAGCCAGTTCCCATCAGATAATTCCCATTTGATAAAACAATTTAGAAATAATCTTTGACGAGAAAATCATGCTGTATATAGAGCTACAATAACACTTTTCCCTGGCCTACTGATGCACACTAATATTTCTCACCTATGCAAGTGATGAGCACACAGGGCAGGATGAGGTTGAAGACGTAGAAGAGTGGCCTGCGGCGAAGCACGAATTCGTAAGTGATGTCTGGATAAGGCTCCACGCAGCAGGAATAGTTGATCACGTTCCTCATGGCAACAAAGCTTTCCAGATGGAACTCTCCATTGGTCTGGTAGTTGCTCAGTTCCCCGCTTTCCTGTTGGTACTGGATATCCACCTGGGAAATGCACAAGAAAGGAAATCGCATATGCTTATATTTTCCTACCATATGAAGGTGAGTAAAGGATCAGTGGTATTATTAGAAGCTAATCAACATTTACTTTGGATCTCCATAGTGCAGAAATTACCTAGTTTGAGATGGAAAAACTGGGACGGCTCTTCAACTGTTTTGTGACCCATTCCGTATGCACTACTGTACTTGCATTTGTTTGAGGTGGCATCACTTGCTTCTATTAAAATAATCGGATCTTGGACAGATTGAAAGAGACAATTTGAGAGAGGTCCAATTTGAGCCAGAAACGTTTGGGGACAGGAACTTTTGTTAAGACTCTTAAGAGAGAAGAATTTGAGACAAGGACAATTTCAAACACATTAATTTTGAGACAGAGAGAATTTGAGAAAGATACATTTTGAGACAGATAATTTGAGACAGTTACATTTTCAGATGGAAAGGATTTGAGACATTTTGAGACAGAGAATATTTTAGAGAGACGCATTTACAAAATTACTTTGCTAGTTTTATCCCCAATATCTTTTGCTGAAGGTGTGAAAAGGAACAAAAATGGCACTGTTTGATCAAAAGCTGACCAAACAGTGCACAAAAAAGTGTAAAAGATAAATTAACTTGTGTGTGCAGAGTTGTTTTGGAACTGTCTCATATTGTCTCTGTTTTATATTGTACTGGTCCCAGTGAGCAAGAAGTAGTCCAATTTTGCCCCAAAATGCCTCCAAAGTTTATTTTATCCCCTAAAGTAATCCAAAACTAGTCCGCCTGAATCCTAAATTAGTCCGCATACATCCAAAACAACTCCAAGTCCACTGCTGAGCCAAAGCAGACTTGGAGCTGTTTTGGATGTGTGCGGACTAGTAGTCCGCACCCATCCAAAAAAACTCCAATTCCACTGCTGAGTCCAAGCATACTTGGAGTTGTTTTGGATGTGTGCGGACTAGTAGTCCGCACCCATCCAAAAAAACTCCAAGTCCACTGCTGAACCCCAGCATACTTGGAGAGGTTTTGGATGTGTGCGGACTACTAGTCCGCACACATCCAAAACAACTCCAAGTCAGGAAATTTTTTTTGGAGTTGATTTGGGTGTGTGCGGACTACTAGTCCGCACACACCCAAAACAACTCCANTTCCTGTTGCAAAGAATTACAGTGGCCCCCCGCCTAACAGACCTCCCATGTAAGGGATTTTTTCCAAACAGACCAGCTTTGCAAGCAGTTTTTCCTCCTGCCCAACAGACAAAATCCGCCAAACAGACTTCTTTTGGTTTGAAATTAGTGTTGAAAATTGAAATTTTCAATTTTTTATGTAATTGAATTCGTGTAAAGGACTTTTTGTCTAACAGACTTGTCCCTTGCACAAATCAAGTCCGTTAGACGGGGGTTGACTGTATTTGGCAAATATTTTTCTTCACCCAAAAAAAAAAACTGAGGTACAGGTCTTACATGGGTAAGGTTTTTGGCCAAATTCTTGGTCCAAAAAACGTCATGTGAGCCTCACTTGAGCAACCATGATACTAAATACAGTGAATTACAGCACATACAGGAAAATGCATGAATACGTGACTGGCTCTTTAAAAAAAAAGAAAATTCTTGAGCACAATTTAAAGCGCAAAGGGTTCAGCCAGTTCCCATCAGATAATTCCCATTTGATAAAACAATTTAGAAATAATCTTTGACGAGAAAATCATGCTGTATATAGAGCTACAATAACACTTTTCCCTGGCCTACTGATGCACACTAATATTTCTCACCTATGCAAGTGATGAGCACACAGGGCAGGATGAGGTTGAAGACGTAGAAGAGTGGCCTGCGGCGAAGCACGAATTCGTAAGTGATGTCTGGATAAGGCTCCACGCAGCAGGAATAGTTGATCACGTTCCTCATGGCCACAAAGCTTTCCAGATGGAACTCTCCATTGGTCTGGTAGTTGCTCAGTTCCCCGCTTTCCTGTTGGTACTGGATATCCACCTGGGAAAAGCACAAAAAAGGAAATCGCATATGCTTATATTTTCGTACCATATGAAGGCGAGTAAAGGATCAGTGGTATTATTAGAAGCTAATCAACATTTAATTTGGATCTCCATATAAGGCGGAAATTACCTAGTTTGAGATGGAAAAACTTGGAAAGCTCTTCAACTGTTCTGTGATCCATTCCATATACACTACTTGCATTTTTTGAGGTGGCATCACTTGCTTCTATTAACATAATCGGATCTTGGACAGATTGAAAGAGACAATTTGAGACAGGTCCAATTTGAGCCACAAACCTTATTTGGGGACAGGGACCTTTGTTAAGAGAGAAGAATTTGAGACAAGGACAATTTCAGACACATTAATTTTGAGATGGAGAGAATTTGAGACAGATACATTTTGAGACAATTTGAGACAGATACAATTTGAGACAATTTAAGACAGATACATTTTTAGACAATTTGAGACAGATACATTTTGAGACTGAGAGAATTTGAGACAATTACATTTTCAGATATGGAGAGGATTTGAGAAATTTTGAGACAGAGAATATTTGCGAGAGAAGCATTTTCAAAATTACTTTGCTGTTTTTCTCCCCAATACCTTATCAAGGTGTGAAAAGGAGCAAAAAATGGCACTGTTTGATCAAAAGCTGACCAAACAGTGCACAAAAAAGTGTAGAAGATAAATTAACTTGTGTGTGCAGAGTTGCTTTGGAACTGTCTCATATTGTCTCTGTTTTATATTATACTGGTCTCTAAATTTCCATTTCTGCAATTGTCCAAATCTCAATAAGTTTCTGTTTCAAATTGTGCCTGTCCCAAATTTGGCCCTGTCTCCAATTTCCAGTCTCAATTTGTCCAGTCTCAAATTGTCTGTCATAGTTTTTTCATATGCCAAAATATGCTCCAAACAGTTATTATGAAACAGATTAAAAATGTTGCTCCACCCTTCAAAAACTGTATACTGTACAGCTATTCCTGTGATTCATGAATTGCACTGAATATCAAATATTTTCATTTGATAGGAGAGAATTGAATCCTCAAAAATTATGGTTTATTGCTTAATGCACCACCTCTGCAATTTGGCCCTTGGTCATAAAAAAAATATTAATGTGGCCCTTGGGCACATTGCAATTGGGCAGCACTAGAAAAATTCAATACAGTATAATGTTTTTCAGCCATCACCATTTGTTTTTGAATTTTTTGGAAGTTTTACAAGGTTGGCACTGTAAAGGAGGTTTATTACTTCATCAAAAAGCTAAAATAATATGAAAATAAAGTACCGTATTTACTCAAGTATCATGTGCACCTTTTTTCCCCTATTTCAGAAGAAAAAAAGGGGTGCGCGTCATAAGTGGGTACAAAATTTTCAAGAAGTTTAGGAAGTTATGTTTGCATTATACTTAATTATAATGGAGAAATTTGGAACAAATATAACAAGACAACATTTTTGTTTTGAAAAAGTTGAAAATCCATCAGAGTTTTGTTCAATTCACGCCTGAAGTCAAATTTTTTGTTTTTATTTTTGAAATATTATGGTTTTAGATTCACTATAAATTGGGCATCTCACTCCGGGATGAGATTTTTGCAAAATTTTCAACTGAAAAACCCCTGTGCGCGCCTTACTCAAGGGCGCATGGTACTCAAGTAAATAGGGTACAGTATAATAGGAAATAATATTCCTATGTATTCTGGAAGACATGCAAAATAACCCTGGTATGCATACATTATACCTAGACCAATATTCCCAGGAAGTAAATTATGTCACCTTTGCTGTATTTAAAAAAAAAAATTGGATACCTCTCGCAAAAACTTAATCTTGTTGGCGGGCTTTCAAACACAAAATAATTGGAAGGAACATGTTTGCGTTGACAATAATTTTGGCGGATGGCCTTTTAAACGGGCTTCCAATGAGATTATCATTAAGGACATTTTTTTCGAAATAAGATACTTATTTAGCTCACGAGGGTAGAAGTTTATTGGGGTTATTAAAATGGGGTTCAACTGTCCCAGTTTTTCGTGCCTTTGAATTACTGGTCGAAACCAATAAGAAATTTAACGCTATTCTTCGGTTCTTCTGACAAAATTTAACCAAATTTATCCTCCGAAATTTTACCAAGTGCATGGGACACAAGTTCTCCACTTCTTCAGCACTTCAAAAAAATTGCAGATAAAATGGGGGCATGCTCGCCATTTTGGCTGGTACCGAAGCGCATTAACACGACGCATTACACTAAGCCGTTCGCCTTCGTCCTCGCAATTTTCCAACTCACAAAATCCTCATCTCGATCCAAAAGGATCAAATTTCGTCGAATAATCCGAAGCTTGGAAAGACATGAGGAAATTCACTGATCAATAAATGGACTGAAAACAAATTGTTTCAGAATGAAAAGTATAGCACAAATAAATGAAAAAAACATTGTGACATATATATTTAACATATACGCTACGGGCTTTCTGTAAGGACTAGAGAAAAAGTTTGTTATGCTGAAAAATTTGTTATGATGGCACAGTATTTGCTGTAAGGAGATTTTACTGTTTACAAAAATGAATATTTCCCTAGTTCTTCTAAGAAGAGTATTTTGAGGATAACGTGATCAATAATCGGTTCAAAATTTGTTTTTCAGCGTTGTGCGACAAACCTTGTCAAGAAATACTGAAATTCGGAAAATTCGATGTTTTTATCATTTGTTTGTTTTGGATCAAGGTAATCATCATTATTTTGCAATGTACTGTATTGTGAGTTGTTTGTCACAGGTGGACTTCTTTCCCAACTCAAAAACTCTGCGTCATATGTTTTTAAAGTCCCTTTGAATTTGATTGGAGAGGTTGAACAGTAGTATATATGATAGTGTTGAATCCTGATGATTTAAGTTATTATATGCCAATTAAGAGGGTCAAGAAGTGCTCGGGAATTATTCTTATTCTAATTTTAATTTACATCGGGAGAAGCATTTGATCATTATATAGTGCAATATGAAGTTTTTCAGGTCTCCAAGAGTCTCTTGATACAACCCGATTTTACTTTATATACATATGAATATGATGATGATCAGGAAATTTCATCAGCATCAAGTTCTCCGCCCGGACATTCACTCCAGATAGTCGGGAAGTACCCTTGAATTAATCGCCTGCGTCAGCTGAACAAGCCTCTCGCCTGTTTACTGCCGCAGTACCATCAAGAGTTCCTCCAGAAAGTTACCAGCAGCAGGGAAAACAGGTCATTGAGCGGCTTCTCCAAGGTCAGCATATTTTCCCCCTGCTCTCCTCCCACTCAGTCCAGAGTCAGCTTCCTGCAGTGCTGGTATCACCCGTATATCTAACTTTATTTTCAGAAAATGTTATTTTCCGAGATAGTGCCGAATACGAAGGCATTAGCATTTCATTCCGGAAGTTCTGACTTATTGAGAAAAAAAGAGGCTTTTTTAGAAGTGAAATATTAACACCACATCTTGAGTATTATTGTAGGTACAATATATATGACTGGCTCCATCATAGCTGTTTTCGTGGAATAATGCGCGTTGTATGATCAGAATATTCCGTCTTTCGTTTTGATGTTTTGTTTTTTTGCATGCAGAATATTTAAGCCAAATAAATTTCCAGTGCACTGGAAAAAGTGCCACGCAAGAACAGAAATTTTCCGGAATATTTCAAGTTGATTTTCGGAATGTGTGCACTGGTAAAGTTTGATGGCATTTATATGACATTACCAAGAAATTTTTGAAGTGCAACTATGAATGAATGAACAGAACACTTTATTTGCCGCTTTTCAGGGTTCACAAGGTTCAATCAAGATTTCCACAACCAAACCCCCTTCACTCCGGTTTTATCGGAACCTTTCACTTAATGATGATGATCAGGAAATTTCATCAGCATCAAGTTCTCCGCCCGGACATTCACTCCAGATAGTCGGGAAGTACCCTTGAATTAATCGCCTGCGTCAGCTGAACAAGCCTCTCGCCTGTTTACTGCCACAGTACCATCAAGAGTTCCTCCAGAAAGTTACCAGCAGCAGGGAAAACAGGTCATTGAGCGGCTTCTCCAAGGTCAGCATATTTTCCCCCTGCCCTCCTCCCACTCAGTCAAGAGTCAGCTTCCTGCAGTGCTGGTACCACGCGTATATCTAACTTTATTTTCAGAAAATGTTATTTTCCGGGATAGTGCCGAATACGACAGCATTAGCATCGCATTCCGGAAGTTCTGACTTATTGATGAAAAAAATAATAAAATGGGGCCTTTTTAAAAGTGAAATATGGCACCACATCTTGAGTATTAAAGGTGGAATATATATGACTGGCTCCATCATCGCTGTTATCGTGGAATAATGCGCGTTGTATGATCAGAATATTCCGCCTTTCGTTGATTTTTTTTGCATGCAAAATATTTAAGCCAAATACATTTCCAGTGACCTGGAAAAAGTGCCATGACACAAAAGAGGAAATTTTCCTGGAAAATTTGAAGTTGATTCCCGGAATGTCTGCACTGGTAAAGTTTGATGGCATTTATATAAGATTACCAAGAAATTTTCAAAGTGCAGCTATGAATGAATGAACAGAACACTTTATTTGCCGCTTTTCAGGGTTCACAAGGTTCAATCAAGATTTCCACAACCGAACCCCCTTCCCACCCAACCCAAATCCACTCAATGACATTTAATCACTTCAGAGCAGGAAAGCAGCTATTTTTTCATTTCCTTGCTGAAGATTTCTTTCAAAAGATTGCTTTTTCCGTGATAACAGATTTAAAAGCAAAATATATCTGGACGAATCAATCGCGCTTTCTGATAGTTTTTTCTTCTTCAGGGAATTCATTGCAAACCACGCATAAACTAAGACTAAAACCGTGATCTTCAGAAAATCTTAGGATGAAAAATGAGCAGATATCCGCAGTGATATAACGTTTGAAATCAAATCGCAGTTTTCAGATATTTGTAGTGAATACTGTAGCAATAAATAAAAACAATCAGCAGAAGGTTATGGAAACTTGACCAAAATCAGCAAATATTTTTGCAGAAACAATTTTGCCAAATGTATGTCATAAGTAAAATAATTTATCCTCTGCGTTCTCAGAGAAAAATCAAGGGTAGTAAACCACTGTGATTTTATTCATTTATCAGTCAATTGATTTGAAAATGTGAATCCAGATGGTAGAAATGTGAAAGTTGAAGTATTCTAAAATACTGTGCATGAACAACAACAAAAACATCCTAAATTATCTTAATTCTGAATAAGCTGCATGTTTATATATGAAGCCAAAGATCAGCACCATTTAGAAGTTCTGAGGCAGCAATAAAAGGGCTGAACATGCGCAGAATGACGTCAATACAGCAGAGAGGCTTTTGTTTACCGCAATAAAAAAATCTTATGACATGCTAAGCCCTTTCAAAACATCTGTTTATACCTGGATGTTGGTGACTGAAGGTGCATATGGTATACCACAGCCAGCTCCAGCATCTGGTTGCAACCAAACCCAAAATCTTGTTGGATCTTGAGGCCAGTGAGCCTAGCAAAAATCCTGTTTTTTTGAGACTCACTGAGCCTCACTCAAGGACAAGAAGTGGTTATCACTTCTTCAATTTTCCTGAAATCGGCCAATCCTGAGCCAGGAAGAAATCAGTCCAAGCACCTGGCTATAAAAACCCTCATTCCTCTTAATATCATAATTGTCTTCTAAGAATTATCCTTTGATTCTTGAATTCTAAGTACCAACCTAAAACCTTGTCAACTCAATTTATCTCAAGTAATACTTGCAAGGTGTACGGCTTGCTCCAATTTATTTCTTGTTTCAAATAAAACTGTACACTTCCATTAAAACCATTGAATTAATAGCCAATTGATGAACTGGGCAATGAGAATGAACTCCTCTGAAAAGAGTTTGAGTTCTTATTCAAAACTTGCATTCTGACGGCTGCCAAATTCAATTCCTTTGTCTGGGATCCAATGTACCCACAACAGCGCACACAGATAATTAAATTAATAAACCACCCTTTTTTGGTAGACAAGTGCTCACAGCTCTCAAGAACTTGCCCCCCCCCCCAAAAAAAACCTTAAAAACTTGTACAACAATGCTGCACATTGTCTTTGATTTTGACGTAAATGACCAATCAGATATCAGCAAGGAATCCGCATTTTTGTAAAAATGCAGAAATTCAAGTTTCACAAAAGCAACCCATTCATATTTCTCTTTCGCAATTCACCCCCAAAAAAATGCTTTCCAAAAATAGAAAACACTTCGACGTTGGTATCATTCGTCCAAAAACAAAAACATTTTTGAGTTAAGAATGCCACAAGAAAAAAGGCAGAAAATTAAAGTTTCAGAAAACACCCTTTCACGTCATTTTCCAGAAGAAAAAAACAAACAAAAACAAAAACGTGGACTTCTCATCTCCACCATGAATATATAGGCTCGGGGCTATTCCAGCATGGCCCACCCACACAGCAACCCTCACAAATAACAGGAAACAAGAAAGGGGTTCGTTCGACGGCTGCTGCTGTGGGGGGTTCGACGAACCCCTTCTTTGAGCAGCTTCTGATTCCGATGCCCCGCAGCTGTTACTTGTTCAAACGTGACCTTGAGTCCGGATGCATGAATCCACGCCGGGAACCATTTGCTGTTACCCCACAAAACATCATATGAGATACCCCCGAACCCCTTGGGTCTAAAACGTGGATAATTTATGTCCCCCCTCCCCTTTTCCCCACACACATAAGTGATGAAATAAGAGCAAAATCTCGGAAGAATTCAATGTAGCAAGCATGGGATCGGGGTCTGGAACCATCATCGGATTTCCCGGTCCAGACTTCAGACCAGACTGGGTGGAATTTTCCGTCGTAACGATTTCCCCTTTTTTGCTGTCTATAAATTTAATCGAATCAGACCGAAATTGGATGTGAAATCCCGAGGATGATGAACATGAAATTTGCCTTTGAGCGTTTGAGCCTTGAAAGCGACCACTAAACAGTACATCGGGGAAATTCAGTTTCAAAAACGAATGCCGTTGTAAAACGTTTTTTTTCTTCATAATTTGAATGTTTTTCAAGATCTCGACAGAAACACGTCTGTCAAAATTTTTTGAAGATTATAATATATAAAAGCTGAAGTATTGTCAGAGGTGCGGAAAAAAATACTATTTTTGATGAAAATTCCTCGTTATTACAATTTTACAACGAATTTCCTCGTCGACTTTGAAGAAACCAATGCTGGGATGAAAAAATTATTTTGTATGTGTAAATGTAAATATAAAATTCGAATTTTCGTTCGCATATTTTCAGATGCATTGTTTTCACTTACGGATTTTTGCTACTTCGGCAACAATAAATTTTTTATTCTGTCGGACATGTTATTTTTTACAAATATGCTTTGCTGAAGTAAAAAAAAAAAAATCGAATTTTTACGAATGAATCAGGGAATCGATTTGAATATAAAAATCGTATTCTTTTCATCAGAATCTCAATACAATAATAATAAATTTAATTTCTGTTCAAAAAAGTACTCTCTCATCCTCATCTTCGAGTACAATATGTGCTTCAATTTTGAATTTTTGATGAATGGGATACAAAAAATCTGGTTGAAAACGCATATTGTAGCAAGATATTCACCTTAGTTTTCTTTGACTTAAATTTATGCTTTGAAGACCCCACGAGACGAAAATATTCCTTTACGTTCGTCAATATTAAAAGTTAAATCGAACGGCTTTTCATTCACCTGGGAGGAAATCCGAGAGCGTAGAAATTCCTTTCATGTACAGTATATACATGCACGTGTGCCGCAGAATATTCGAAAGAAAATTTGCCTGCCTTACTGAAAATTGAAATCTAGACCACATTCTGTCATGAACAGTGATTGAATCAAGATGCTCGACATCTCTTATTCGGAAAGAAAGACCCTTGGATTGGGAAAACAATTATTTCAGCAGTTCGCTTTTTTTTCGCTTCAGGTCCTAAAACCATGATTCTGGTTTCGTTCACGGATTCATGCTAGATACATTGGGAGTTTCATGGAGAAGATTTTAATATAAAGTCTCCACCGTCAGCTAGATCAAAATGTCAGAAACGGGCAAGACAAGGCTTCATCTCATCACTGTTCAACATTCGGAAAAGCGAACCAGAACCTTTTTTTTTAGATTCTCATGATAGCAAGATTTAATGTCCTTTGTAAGAGTTCTTTTTCTTCAAAAATGTACCATTATCAATGCGACGAAGATCGCGAGGAAAGAGCGTAGGGAAAAAAATGCCGATGCAGAAAAAATGCCGCAGGACAGGACAGAAACCCGCTGCAATGAAAAAATAGTTCACAGAGAAAATTCTACTGATGGAAAATCTATCGAGAAAAATAAAGACACAGAAAAAAGTATTGCTCACAACACGGGTTCTTTGAATTTTTAAAATGCATTTATACACACATTTGGAATGAAGAAGTTGACACTCGTTGAAGAAAAAAAGGAGAAAAATCGTCATAAAAAATACTGCCAATGTAATGTGATTCAGATTTTATGCGTTAAAAATTCTCATGAACTAATTCTTGAGCTATGACATTGTTGGCTGCAGAATTTGTTCAAATCGCAAGTCAAAAGGAAGCTCAAACACGGTCCAAAACTTTTGAAAATTTCATTACGTAATAGACACAATTTCAAGATACCGGATCATCACCAAAAACATTTAAAGCGACTGATGTGATTATTATTCCATTGTATTTTTTGAAAGATATATCGTGTCACCAAGGAAGTGGAACAAGCAAATATCCATCACGTGGCGCTCAGTTGTCCACGGCTCTCAATTGGACTTGGCGCCCAGTTATTGCGTCGCAACATGTGCAGTGATTCAAAAAAATAATGACGAGGAATTATTCCCCATGACAAATTCTGAATTAACTGCGGACGACAGCTTGAATAAATGCCACAACGTCTCCGGGACAAAAGGGAAGCTTCCATCAAGAATTTTCTGCTGCACTTCCTTTTTCCGTCCACACTTCCGGATCAGACGGGTCTTTGTTTCTTCTCGTCATCAAGATTGAGAGGAAACAGGAACAGGGTATGCTTTGTATAGTTCAAGCAGCGCTTCGCATAAACCAGACCAAATCCGAGGTTATTCCTTTTGTTGTAAATATCAAATTTGGCACTCCATTTTCTAAAATATTCATTTCTTTGTGATGCATCAAAGCTTTTGGGGAGAAATGAGAAGAGGAACCTGATGAATGGTCCCTTGCGCCTTAGCTAACAAAAGGTAAGAAACAGTAAAATTGTTTTATTTTATTACCGTCTTTACTCCAGTGCCACGCGCCCTCAAGTAAGGCACTCAAAGGGGTTTTTCAGTTGAAAATTTTGCAAGAATCTTATCCCTGAGTAAGATGCGCACCCCAATTTTAGTGAATCTAAAACCATAAAATTTCAAAAATAAAAACAAAAAATTTAACTTTAGGTGTGAATTGAACAAAAATCTGATCAATTTTCAACTTTTTCAATACAAAAATGTTTTCTTGTTGAATTTGTTCCAAATTTCTCCATTATAATTAAGTATAATGCATACATAACTTCCTAAAACTTCTTGAAAATTTTGTACCCGCTTATGATGTGCACCCATTTTTTTCTTCTGAAATTTGGGAAAAAGGTGCACATGGTACTAGAGTAAATACAGTATTTCAGCCAATCAGAGGTCAGGAAATCCATTAGAATATTCTGGAATGTTCTGGTCAGACCACCTGACCAGACAATTCCAAGAAAAGGATAAAACCTCATTCTTATTTTGAATTTATAAACAGTCTGTCCTGAGCTCTAAAATAAAAATTTTCTCCTTCCTTTTCACAGATGGTACCTTGCAAACTGACCCTAATCCATTGCTGAACTAGGGTTAAATTACAAATCAGTCTAATTGCAAGACACTCAATCAAATTCAAAATATAAGTACTGTTCAAAATGCAAAAAAAGGAAAAAGCAGGTCAAATGGTGGGGTAAGGGTCAAATTGCTAGTCAAGCTTCCTGTGTGGTGGAATAATTTGGTACATTAAAGTACCACAAACCTATGTGCACCCTACAAGAAATTTGTAACATAATTATTTTGATTAATCCAGAACATTTCAGACCTTTTTCATGTTTTCTGCAGATCATGGAAGAGAGAGGGAGAGAGTGAAAAACCATAGGAGGTCAATCTTGCAACATTTTTCAATATTCTTTATTCCTGAGTCTGTTTGAGTCCACTGCCAATTATCATTCCAATCATTTTCTGATATTCTCATTGTTTGCTGTGTTCCGTGAATCAATTAGTCTTTGGGTTACAGTTTTGAAATACATCTTTATTTTTTTGGGATCTCATAAAATAGATCCCCAGCTGAAGCCCACAGCTGATTCAAGTGTTTTATTTCCAAAATTCCGCCTTTTCCTGCCATTTCAGCCACACCCTGCAAATTTGACCATCAAAATGCAGGATGATCAAATTTTGTGAGGTTGAATTGCAAGGTAACATCTTTACTGCTGATTTGTGCACAAATCCGTTTTGTAAAGGTGCCTTGTATTTCAAAACAGCATTTTGCGTATGAGTCAGACCAAGTTTCCTTCACTCTGAAAAAATTACTTTAGCGTTTAGTAAATTATTCTAACAAATTATCCACGTCTTTGTGACGCGTCAAAGATACTGCGCACTTGTTCTTTGAATAAAATCACGAATTATTTATTCTTCAGCGGAAAATCAACATCACAGATGAATGACAAAACAGGAATCTCCAAGTAGTCAGAGGAGAGGAAGTTGTCTATTCAAGAATACTGGGAGAAAATTTGTGAAGCAAATTCACGAAGATTCAGGAATTTGATCAGAACAGCATAATTAAAAAATATCCCTCTAACCGAAATATAGCGACTCTCCAAGTTTTGTTTTAAGAAATTTTTCTGAACATCCGGGTACAGTGTAAGAATTAATACCATTTGCGCCCTTGTGCATCTCTTTATATAACTTCAAAAAATCGAAATAAAATAAAAAATACCGCTGGAATAAATAATTTAAAATACTGATTTTCTTCCTATATTTCATGAAGGACGTGTTTTCACATATCTTTATATGTAACTTCTGAAAAAAAAATTCCAGCAGGATATCCGGTTAAATATTCGTTATCTTCCTATATCTTTTATGATGGACGTATTACGAATTTTTTTCGAGCACTATCCAAAACTTCCGCATGAATTTGGCCATTTACATATTACAATATAGATTTGCATAAATTTACTCTCCTTATATTCAAAATCACTCATTGATGTTCCTGATGCTGATCACATACATGCTTCATCACGACTCCAAAGAATGCTCATCATGAAGTGTAATGCAATATTCTGCACGATATATATAAAGACCTCATTGGATTTCATTCATGTACAGTATGTATGTATGTATGTATGTATGTATTCATGGAGCTCATTCCGATGACGTATCCGAGAATATTGGAGGTAAGCAGGCGTGAAAAGCTGAATGGATGACATTGACTGGGGTGTGAAATATCTGACGCATGTCCTGCATTGACTGGCACATAAGCCAAGAAAAATGTTTCGCACCCTGATCCCAGACAACTGCTGGGTAACCTTCATCCATTCACGAAAGGTGATACAACCTCGTCCCGCACAAAGGATGACCTGAATTTATTTAATCTCGTGCTGGGTCCTTCCTGGAATGAAGCCAGCATTTCAGGAAAAATGAAAAACAAGAGCAGAAAACTCTCACAATGCATCGCCTTTTTTTTTTTNTTAATCTACTATAATTATTTTATTCTTTTTAAAAAATATTCTTAAAAGTTATTTTTTCACAAAAGATTGCATTGTCATCAGTTTCTAGGCTATCCTGAAAGTTTCAGCTTGATAGCTAGTCGGGAAGTGAGTGAAATTTGAGTTTCAAAATTTGATCCGGACAAACAGACAGACAGACAGACAAGAAAAGTGAGTTCATAAAAACGTGGTAAAAATGAGAGATGTTATCTAAGAAAGCTCAATAAGAATTGAGCTAACAAATGTCAAGATTCTGAAAATTTAAATAAAGAATAGTGAATCTCCCAAATCTTAGAGAACCAAGGTAAACTGTTGAAATTATGTGATTTATCTGCAAATTAAGATTCTTTCAGAATTGTTCACTTGGTTGAAAAATATCTGGGAACAGACTTGACACATATCCTGTTATATTAATTTTCCGCTTGAGCTCAGTAATTGCCTTGTTCCACGCAGTTTGTCATTCTTGAGTTTTTAAAGAACAGTAAAACACAGTGCACTATTTTGAAACGTACGTAGGAATAAGAATACTTTTTTTTTTACTCAACAAAATTATTTCACAGGACAAAAGTAATTCTTGAATGGATTAATTTCACTATGAAGAGGTGCATGGACTTATTTGCTTTTGCGCTTGTTCGCTAGTCTGGCTTTGCATTTAAAAATAAATACTTTTCTTAGCTTAAACCTTACGCCTTCTGAAACTTGCCCTTTTTTTGGCATATGACCTTTGCGTATAACATCATGGATGAAAATCAAGCCAAGCAATTGATTGGAAGCAAATACGTTCTTCCCAATTCCCCATCAAGCGAGAAGGATGACAAAGGATGATGCTGAGAATAATGGAAGATCACCAGATGTTGCATTTTCAGAGTTCATCCCTGGAATAATTTATGGAAAAATTTCATCTCCGATTTCCCTTTCTTTTTTGCTTCAGAAGGAAGCGAAAAGCCGTGAATAAAAAAAAAATTTCACAAGGAAGCAGCAGCTGGTGCTTTTCCAGTCGCTTCGTTGTTGAAATTTTCACGTCTCTCCAG